>RJWJ010009692.1:0-49190 GCA_004363605.1 Indri indri | reverse complement strand
CTAAAATATTAAAATCACAAAATATCAGTTCAGCACTCCTTATCTAAGACCATGTAAGAATATTTTAGAGTCATAATTCATAGTTTAAACTAGATGTGGCTTTGCAGATTATCTAGTGATTTCAAACCTCTTTTAAGGAATGGAATCAAATCGTATGTACGATCCCAATATACAAAGTAGTTAAAAGTCCTGGAGCTTCACTGTGTCCGCCTATTTTATTCTCCATCCCCCAACCCCATCCCAAAGAACTGCACCTGTTCTAAGGCTTTCGTGAACATGGTTTGAAAACCATGGAATCCCATCATTTGATGAAGACACGAAGACACAGAGTTAAATAACAGTAGGTTTATGCCTAGAATTCTGTTCCCAACTTTATTCTCATGCTTTCTATTAGTGAGACTTTTCTACTCGAGGTACAATATAAGTGGTTATAAGTACAGGCTTCAGAATTGGACAAATCTGAGTTTAATCCTGGATTCACTACTGATTGTTGCTAATGGCAAGTCATTTGATGCTGTAAGTTTCATCTTCATTTTCATGAGGATTAAATGAGATGGCTTATATGAAGAACTCACCATGGCACCTCGACATACTGAGTGTTCAATAAATATTAGCTATAATTACTATTATTTCAGAGTTTAACACACTATTATTGTGTACTGAAATTTCAAAATTATGCAAATATTAAAACAATCAAAAAGAGAGGATTAAGACAGTTTCAGTATTATATATACTAAATCAAAATAAAACACCCTTTCTTATGCAAAAGTATTTAAGAAAATTGAATTGTGAATAAACAATGGGAAAAAGAAAGGAACCTAAAAATACTTAAAAGAATTTAAAGAATTAAATTAAATTAGAAGAATGTAAAGATATATAAACAAATCAGGCATCTTGATAATTTAAATGCAAAAATATCGCCTGATCAGGTCCCAGTGCTCCCACCATCTGGGACTACCTAGAAGTCTTAACCTCTCCAGAGTCTATTTCTGATCTGCTTTATATGTGCTAAAACCTCCCCCAGCCCCTGTCTGAGTAATTACCGATAATCAAGAGAAGGATACATGTCTGTCTGATTTGGTTTTATTTCAGGGAGCCGGCCACCCCCTGTGCAGAAGCCATTGTTGACCTATTGCTTAAATGGTGACCACTGGTGTAAGACCAGCATTATACAGTGGTGCTGACAATTCTGCAAGGGGTTTGGCTCACTCGGATGAAAAGCGACCTCTGAAAATGCAACCAGTTTCAGGACTCCTACAGTCAAGTTTTTCTCAATTCCTTTCCCCAGATTCAGGCTGTGCCAGACACTTTCTGCTAAACATCAAAGAGATCCTCTTACAAGAAGGGCCTCACAGATCACAGCTTCTAGAGACTGCTAAATCACTAAATCGCTACACAGTTCACCAACACTGCTATGGCCCAGGGCATAAAATAAATTTGGCAAGCAATTTCCCCTCTGACTCTCTCCGTCTTCTCTTCTTATAAGGACATTAGACATATTGGATTAGAGCCCACCTTAATGATGTCATCAAAATCTGATTACATCCACAAAGATCTATTTCCAAGTAAAGCCACAATCACAGCTTCTGAGGGTTAGGAATTCAACATGTCTTTTTGGGGAGACACAATTCAACCCATAATAGGCTTATTGTAAAAAAAAAATATAGAAAGTATAGAATATTTTCAAGTACTTAACTGCAAATAAAATTTGAACGTAATTTTTGCTATTGTATTTTGCTATTTCTTTAGAACAGAAGTAAAATGTGGATAAATATTTTTAAAGTAAAAATGAAATAGGTTTAAGCTCTTACTGCATACAGCCAAATTGTTTTACAGAAAGGTTATGCTATTTATACTCTCTACAGTAGTGTAATGTTTATGTCAAACCATATGTCTTCCAGCGTTTTGCATAGCCTTGACCTGTCTATGTAATGAAGTTTGGGGCTTCTACGTATTTATTTGTTTACTTACACTATTAATGGAAGTAAATGCTAGTACTGGCAAATGGCATATTATGAGAGGAAAAACCAACCTATTCCTAATTAGTAGTTGGTGGTTCTAATGAAATGTTTCATTATTAAAGTTTGAACAAAGCTTTTTACTACCCTATCATTTGCTGCTATAAATTCAAACAAATAAGAACTCTAGAGAATTTTATATACAGTGTATGCAAAATTACACTCGGAAAAAAATTGAAAGTTGAGTAAATATTTAGTTATTCATTCAATATTTATTCAATATATATTTGTTATTAATAATATTCTTAATTAAATATTAAGAATTTAGTAACGTTTTTTACTAAATTATCATGAAGGATCATTTTAAGACCAATATGTCACTTTTCTTCTGGAAAATACTATGCAATCAATTTAAACTGAGTCATCAAAGTTCTTAACACACATTATACAACCTCCCATTATGAGGTCTAACTTACTGGAATTAAGAATAAGTTTAAAGTAAATTATGGATACTGCCAATACAATCTTGCAGGAACATTGAATTGCTACTTTTTAAAATTTTCGTTCTCTGGAAATCAAGCTTGAGGCAAAGCTTACATGCAAATGTTTTACTGGGGTGGGGAGTAAAATCACAGAGCAGCAAAATAAGGAAAAAGGGGTAGCAAAGAAAAAAGGTGGAAAAATAAATGTAAGATTGTGTATTGCAGAGATGGCCACTATTTCATAGAAAACACAGCTGGTTATTTGTTCATGTAGGGTGTTTCTGGAGAGTTAGTTTGGAACCACAGCCTCTCAAAACATGCCCTCACAGAGCAGGTGGAGGAAATAAACCATTGAGGAGGACCAACTTTCTTAAACTTTCCATGCATAGACTAGTTAAGGAGAAGCTGGACTATTCAGTTATACTATCTGTCTGAAATCTGCACATCCCAGGAAATCTTCATATGATGGACAGCAGAAGCTACTCAGGAGGATTAAGATAAGTCTTCAGTCTCTATAAGCCATTTGATGTTGGAAATAACTTCTGACCCAAGGTGAATGTATATATATTATCCTTAGGATAAATAATAAAGTAGTAAAGAAAGTGACTCTGATAATCTTAGGCAAAAATTAAATTTATTGGAAAGACATCGAGTAGTTTACTAGATTAACAAGACACTGGGGCATCAGGTACAAAAGAATGGGAATGAACAAGGAAAGTGTGATGGTTAATTTCATTTGCCAACTTCACTGGACCATGAGATTCTCAGATATTTGGTTAAACATTATCCTGGGTGTGTCTGTTTCTGAATGAGATTACCATTTGAATCTGTAGACTGAATAAATCGGGTTGCCCTATTTAGTGTGAGTGGGCTTCATCCAATCTCTTGAAAGTCTCAATACAACAAAAACACCAAGTAAGGCAGAATTCACTTTATTAGCCTGATTGTCTTTCAGTTGGGATATTGGTCTTCTCCTGCCTTTGGACTCTGACTCAGACAGGAATTTTAACACCACTAACTCTCCTGGGTGTCCAGTTTGCCAACTGCAAATCTTAGGACTTCTCAGCCTCAATAACCACATGAGCCAATTCCTTATCATATATACCAACATATAATATATATACACATACCAATTATATATGTACACATATATAATACTGTATACATATTATGTGTATAACATATTTAATAAATACATATACAGTCATGAGTCATTTAACAATGGAGATATACATTCTGAAAAATGCATTATTAGGTGATGTTTTCGTTATGTGAACATCACAGAGTGTAATTGCACAAACCTAGATGATATACCCTACTATACACCTAGACTATATGGTATAGAATATCATTCCTAGGTTATAAACCTGTACAGCCTGTTACTGTACTGAATAGTGTAAGGAAATAGTAACACAGTGGTGAGCATTTATGTGATAGAAATTTTTCAGCTTCATTATAATCTTGTGGGGCCACCTTTGTACATGAGTTTCATCAACTGAAACTTGTTATGCAGCACATAGTTGTATATAATTATATGTGTGTATATATACATATATAATATATATTTTATATATGTCATATATATATATATATATATATTATTGGTTTTGTGCCTCTGGAGAGCTCAGACTAGTGCAGAAGGCTAGGTAGCAGAGAATTTAGCCAAAGCCATACCACAAGGACAATATGATTAAGACACAGGTGTCCTATGTCTTAACTACAAGTGTTCTGACCCCTAGACACAAGCCTCCCCTGCCCATTGCTAATGGCACCACTAACATAGACATTTGCCACCATCTTCCCTGAACTTGTGAGTCTGTTGTGGCCACAGTAAATAATCCTCAGCTGTCCTGGCATCTTGGAATTATTCACTCCAAAAGCAAAGTCTTGTGTGGAAGCCCCCATTTAACCAGTGCCAGAGAGTGTGTAGAGGAAATGCCTGGTCCCCTTTGTTATCTGTAGATGAAAAACAAGCACAGCATCCCACCAAAGACAACACAGGAGAAATTGCCTTTGATTATGAAAATAATTCACATGGTAGTCAGCAAAATAAATGCTAACATCAACTACTATGGCACCAAAAGCGCCTGGTCTTTACATACGAGGTCTGTCCAGAAAGTATCCAGCCATTGTTAATACATATTTTTCATATTACATGGCTGGATACTTTCTGGACAGACCTCGTGTTTCCCCAACTTCATTTCCCACAATTTCTCATGATACTTCCTCCCAAATAAGTCTCTCTGTATATATTCTTTCCTTCTTCTTTGCCTACCTCTTATTAATCATTCATATATCAGCTCAGCATCACTTCCTCTGGAAAGCTCACACACACTAGGGTAAATGATCCTCTTACATGCTAATAGCACCATATAACTTCCTTTTTTACCACTTATTATATTCATAATTTTATATTTTTTGATTACTTGGTTAATATCCATTCTCCTACTAGACCTTAAGAAATATGAATAAAATAGTCATGTCTATTCTTGCTCATTTTTATTATATAAACTCATAGTTCCCAGTTCATGAGGCATGACACATTATGGGGGAGAATTCTCAAGAATGGAATATCAAGCACCATGGGAATAACTTCTGAAAGAAATAACAGTAAAGAAGTAGGTAAACCTTGGAAGTATAAAGCATGTAGCTGAAGTGCTAGGAAGTGCAAGAAGAGTCTGGCCAATCTGGAGGAAGTCAGTCAGCACTTGCCTTACTCAGATTCTCTAAGAGGGCTCTGTCCCTTGGGATGTAAATTCTACTGATCAGACTGAAATAAAACTTTTACCAAATTTTCTTTTTCTTTCTTTCTTTTTTTTTTTTTTATTATTACCCTAGAAATGGTCAGTTGTTACAACAGACTCACAGGGATGTGAATTTTCCCTGGTCAAGTAATATACTTTTTGGGGGCTAGTATCAATATTTCTAGAGTTGCATGAGAAATTCACAGTGAAAGGTTGGAGATGCTGTGGAAAAAACATCCTGGAGGAATCTAGAAATTATCCACACTGTGGTCCTCAATTACTCTGGAAGTTGAATGACTTAAGCTGACAAGAGAACTGGATAGGAAGATTGAAATTAAAGGGACAGAGAACAAAGGTAGGGATATTGGGTGTTTCTCTGGTCTTCAAACTCCAATTATATATGTAAACAAATATAAACACATATATATTTGTATCTAAATATATATATTATGTATGTATATGTGCATACATACACTCATACACATGTGTCACTCATATTTATATTGTCTCAAATATACATTTAAAATATTTAGATTACCACAAAGCATGTGAAAGAATTCACATTTTGGCCTTGCCAAAAATACTATTTTTGGAATTAAAATTTGTCTGCCTCTGCTTCCTTAACCTATTTGAAGTAATTATATTCTACCTGAAAGGGCATATATATTTAAAGATGTCATCATGAGTTTTATTTTCTATTAATTATAACTCTACCATAAGCTCTTGTCCCTGTTCTTTTGGAAAACATTTTCACAGATACTAAGACTAGAGATGAAAAATTCTTCAAATACTCAAGAGAAATCAATTCTGAACAAGTTAAAAAGACAAAAGCAAATAACCACAAAGTTCTAACAAAATAAATCTGTGTCACCCGTGGGTAATATTGAAAGATGTTGTTTACAGGAAGTTGAACATTATAACAAACTGGAAATTAACACTAGAAAAAATTTGAGATTTAAAATACAGTTTCTTCAGTAAATGTCATAATAAACAAGTCAGGAAAAGTCAGATTCTCACACTCCTTCCAGATGCTGAAAGAAAAGCATCGATTGCTTCTCGATTGCTAAATTTAAGATGCTGTCTATCTAAAATATTGTTAACCCCCCAAAATTGTTAGGAACTAAAAATGTATTTTAGAGAAAAATCAAACAATCCCGACACACTTTAATTAAATAGTGTGCTCTACCCAATTAGTTAATAATATTTTATATTATTCAGTTACCTCTCAGTACCTTCAGAAAGTAAAAATAGAGAAGAAGAGTTTTCTTTCTTCTCTCTGAAGAAGTAATAGCTATGGAGCACTCTACGTGCCAGGAACAGTGTAAGGCATCTTGACCTATGTTAATTCATGTAGCCTGCACAAGCCTAAAAGGTTCACATACAGTGATTACATCTCTTTTAATCCAGTGGCATGTCCTGTATCTCCTTTCCCACCACCCCCTAAAATTTATCTGTTAAAGAAACATAGTATGTCCTTTGCAATTGCCTACAGTCTGCATTTTGTTGAATGCATTAAATTCATGCTCAGTTTTAAATTTCTTCATTTTTAAAAAAGGTTACTTTATAAGTAATGTTATCTTCTACTACCCGAGACACAGATCTGGTTTGTCTCTCTTTTTGCAATATTAGCAGCCATTCAAATATGTTCGATTCTTTCTGTTTTCAATTTTGAAATTAATGGATCAGTTCACTGACATGGTCTCACAGTGAACTATTAGTGAATGCTTTAGTATCACTGTGAACCCACAGATCTAAGCATATTTCATGCAGTGCAAGTATTCTGGTGATTACTTTTATTGATGTTCTGATTGTCCCTTTTGTAGTCAGTGAGAGCCTCTTTATATGAGCGCTTTGTGCATAACCCCTTGCTGTCTGGTGTGAATATGATCTCATCTTGCATATTTCCTGCCCCAGCCCTGAAATCAACCCTTTCTCTGAGGGAGCCCTGGTTTCGTTCACTGGGAAATTATACTTAGGCACAATATGGGCACTTGGCTTTGCCTTTCATAAATTACAAAATAGGTGCTGCTTCTTTGATCAGGAATTGAAGCCAGTGGAAAATTTTTAGTTTACGTCAATGCTCTTGGATTGACAATCAAAGCCATTTTCAAACAAATTTTCTGTTTAGGAGATTAGACAACACAAGAGTAAGGAAGGAATATAATAAAAATCTTAAAAGCATTGTCAACCAAGAAACTGGCCAATTCCTTTCCTTCCCATTTATATTTAGCTTCTACATTTACATAAAAAAAGGTATTTGAAAGTTCTGGAATTACCCTATGCCTTCTTCAAGTACTATTATTATCTGCCACGTTTACGTAGTGCTTTAACTGGCTGCCCTTCTGCCTCCTAGTCCAAAAGTCTGCCTTTGCCGTAGTGCTGTGCCAGCCACTGATGGCAAAGAAGGACATCTCCAAACACTATTCACAGTACAGCTAAGAAACTGATGAGACATACAGCTGAAAGCAGTCAAATATCTTCTTCAGGAAAAATATGGCTTTGATAATATGTTGGAATTTCTATTTTCAGTTCTAATAAATGATACAACTTAACAGTCCTTGATGTGTCAGCTTCCTTGGGAAAGACATTGACACATACAGTACTCTATTGTTAACTTCAGATATTTTTCTAAAATCCTCATGCAATTAAGATACTTCAAATTTATTTAAAAAATAAGACTGGGAATTTGATGACAGAAACTATTAGAAAATTATGGTTTTGACAACTTTAATAAAAATAAAATATAGTACACTAAATAAAGAAATAATCAACATGTCTTAAATTAGCCACATCCATTGTTTTCAGGAATAGATGGGCTATAAATAATTAAGTGAATTAATAACAGCTTTACTTTGTGATAATGGAAGTGTTGATTACTGGAAACTTAAACTTTTCCATTTTACTTCCTTTCCATGAGATTTTTATAAAATTCCTTCCTTTGTTGTTGGTAATATAAATATAAATATAAAGGAGGATATTATTAATTATTTGTGTATGTGAGAGGAGCATGTAAAAGAGGGGAAGGTGGGAGAGAGAGAGAGAGAGAGAGAGAGAGGGAGGGAGGGAGGGAGATATTAGTAAACACAACCTCAGTGATTTCCTAATAGAATGACTTGGGAGCTTTGCCTAGCTTTAGCATCCAACCATCATCTCTGGAAGCCTGAAATAATGTGGGTGCTTCAAATGGCAAAAGCTCTGGTCAATCTTCATTGAAGCCAGTCAGATAGATGTGATTGCATAAGTACTTTCAAACTGTATTTCCATTCAATGCTCCACGCACAATGACTTCATGCTAACATAAAGGCAAACATATTTGAGAACTTTGGTCTGGCTCTGCCATTCTCTCTTATACATCTCTCTTACTTTCTTCCTAATAGCTATAGAAGTACACTTCTAAGGCCTGCATTCATATTTTTTTCCAGCATCCTTGATTTATTTCAAGATTGTTTTACTGTTAAATCCTTTAGTTTTACTCATTCTTTAGCTTTACTGGTTTTTCTTTATTACCAAGCCTATTTTTCTCTTTTGGATTGCAAATAAGTTGTGCCTGTGTACCTATTTGCTCACCAATAGACTTTTATTTATATAAATTGGCAAATAATGTATATTTATATTAAATTGGCCAATAAATGTACATGTATATTTATCATGTACAAATCATTTTGAAATATGTATACATTGTGGAATGGCTATATCAATCTAATTAACATGCACATTGCTTTACTTTTTTTTGCCATGGTGAGAGCACTTAAAATCTACTCTCTTAATAATTTTCAAGAATACATTGGTATTAAGTATAATCACCATGTTGTACAATAGATCCCTTGAATTTATTCCTCATAATGAAAATTTTGTATCCCTTGACCAATATCCCCTCAACCCTCTGCACCTCTAGTCCCTGGTAACCAACATTCTGCACTTTACTGTTATGAGTTCAACTTTTTTAGATTCCTCATATGAGTGAGATAACGTAGTATTTTTCTTTTCTGTGCCTAGCTTATTTCACCTAGTATAATGGCCTCCAGGTTCATCCATGTTGTCCCAAATGCCTTTTTTAAACATTGAGTAGTATTTCATTGTATATATATATATGCCACATTTCTTTATCCATTCATTCAATGATGGATGCTTAGGTTGACTCCATATCTTGACTATTATAAATAATGCTGCAATGAACATGGGAATACAGATATCTCTTTGACATGCTGATATCATTTCCTTTGGATACATGCCCCAAAGTGGGATTGCTGGGTCATATAGCAGTTCTATTTTTAATTTTTTAAGGAACATCCATACTGTTTTCCATAATGGCTCTATAAATTTATGTTCCTGCCAACAGTGTGTAAGGAAAGATGTGTCCTCTGTAACACTTATCTTTGGTATTTTCGATAGCAGCCATTCTAAAAGGTATGTGTGAGATGTCTCATTGTAATTTTATTTTGCATTTCTTTGATGATTAGAAATTTTGAGCAATTTTTCATATGCCTGTTGGCAATTTGTATGTATTTTTTGAGCAATGTCTATTCAGATCCTTTGCCCATTTTGTAACTGAGTTATTTGTTTTCTTGGTATTGAGTTGTGTGAGTTTCTTATATATTTTAGGTATCAACCCTCTATCGGAGGTATAGTTTACAAATGTTTTCTCCCATTCTGTAGATTGTCTTCTCTTCACTCTATTGATTATTTCCTTTGCTGTGCAGTGGCTTTATAGTTTGATATAAACATATTTGTCTGGTTTTGATTTTGTTGCCTTTGGTTTTGGGTTTATATCCAAAAAACCTTTGCCCAGACCAAAGTCATAGAACTTTCCCCATGTTTTCTTCTACCAATTTTATAGGTTCAGATCCTATATTTAAGTCTTTATCCATTTGGAGTAGATTTTTGTGTATAGAGTGAGATAAGTGTCAAATTTCATTCTTCTGGGTGCAGATATCTAGTTTTCTCAGCACCATTTATTGAAGAGACTGTACTTTCCCATTGTGTATTCTTGGCAAGTTTGTCAAATATCAACTTACTGTAAATGTGTGGTTTTACTTCAGGGCTCTTCATTCTATTCCATTAGTCTATGTGTCTGCTTTTATGCCAATACCATACTATTTTTGAATACTATAGCTTTGTAGTATATTTTGAAGTCATGAAATGTAATATCTCTAGCTTTATTGTTTTTGCTCAAGATTTCTTTGGCTATTCAGGGTCTTTTGTTGTTCTGTTTTGTTTTGTTTTGTTTTTTTCTATTTCTGGGAAAGCTATCATTTAAATTTTGATAGGGTTCGCATTGAATCTGTAGATCACTTTCCTTAGTATGGACATTTTAATGATAGCAATTCTTCCAATCTGCAAACTACAGGACATCTTTCCATTTATTTGTGTCTTCAATTTTTTTCACCAATATTTTCAATGTACAGTTCTTTCATTTCCTTGATTAAATTTATTCCTAAGCATTGTGTTTATTTGTTTATTTTTATCTATCATAAATGGGATTTTAAAAATATCTTTTTCAAGTAGTTCATTGTCAACATATAGAAATGTTACTGGTTTTTTATGTTGATTTTATATCCTGCAACTTTACTGAATTCTAACAGTTTTTGTGGAGTCTTTAGGGTTATCTCTGTAGAAGATCATGCCATCTGCTAATAGAGACCCATTTAACTTCTTTCCTTCCCATTTGGATACCTTTTATTTCTTTCTCTTGCCCAATTGCTTTGGTTAACACTTCCAGTACTGTGTTGAATAAAAGTATTAAGAGTAGGCATCCTTGTCTCATTCCTGGTGTTGGAGGAAAAGCTTTTATCTTTTGACCATTAAGTATGATGTTAGCTGTAGGTTTGTCACATATGGCCTTCATTGTGCTGAGATGCATTTCTTCTATACCTAATCAGTTGAGAGTTTTTATCATAAAGGGATATTGAATTTCATCAAATAATTTTTCTGTATCTATTGAAATGTTCATATGTTTTTATCCTTCATTTTCGTTTCATTCTTGTAGTATATCACATTTATAGATTTGCATATGTTACACCATCCTTGCATCCCTATGATAAATCCCACTTGATCTTAATGAATATTCCTTTTCAATGTGCTGTTGAATTCAGTTTGCTGATACTTTTTGAGTATATTTGCATCTATGCTCATCAGGGATATTTGGTCTTTAACTTTCTTTTCTTGTAGTGTCCTTGTCTTGCTTTAGTATCATGGTAATCATGCCTTGTAAAATGAGTTTGAAAGCATGCCCTTATCTTTTTCTTCTTCTTTTTTTTTTTTTTTTTTTTTTTTTTTTTTTTTTTTTTTTTTTTTTTTTTTTTTTTTTTTTTTTTTTTTTTTTTTTTTTTTTTTTTTTTTTTTTTTTTTTTTTTTTTTTTTTTTTTTTTTTTTTTTTTTTTTTTTTTTTTTTGAGAATTTGAGGAAGATTGGTATTACTTGTTCTAAAATGTTTGGCAGAATTCAGCATTGAAGCCCTCAGGTCCTGGGCTTTTCTCTGATGGGAGACATTTTATTACTGATTCAGTCTTCTTACTGCCTGTTCAAGTTATGTATTTCTTCATGATTCAGTCTTTGTACATTGTCAATTTATTCATTTCTTCTAGGTTATACAACTTGTTGGCATGTAATTGTAATCTTTTATGATCCTTTGTATTTCTGTAATATCAGTTATAATGTCTGCTTTTTCATTCCTGATTTTATTTGAGGCTTTTTTCTCTTTCTTAGTTTAGCTAAATGATAATCTACTTTGATTATTTTTTCTAAAAGCAACTCTTAATTTTATTGATCTTCTTTATTATTTGTATAGTCTCTCTTATATTTATTTCTGCTCTGATATTTATTATTCTTTCCTTCTGCTAATGTTAGGCTTAGTTTGTTCTTGTTTTTGTAGTTCCATGAAATATAATGTTAGGTTGTTTATTTGAGATCTTACGTCTTTTGCCGTGTAGATATTTATCACTATAAACTTCCCTCTTGTAACTGCTTTTGCTGCATCCCATAAGTTATGGTATATTTCTTTATATTTTTATCTGTCTTGAAATATTTTTTAATTTCCCTTTTAATTTCTTCATTGACCCATTGGTTGTACAGGAACACAGTTATTTAATTTTCATGTGTTCATTAATTTTCCAAAATGCCTTCTGTTATTGATTTTTAGTTTCATACCATTGTGGTCAGGAAAGATACTTGATATGATTTCAATCTTCTTAAATTTGTTAAGGCTTGTTTTGTGGCCTAACATATGACCTATTCTGAATCCTGAACTACTATAAACATTTTGATAGCTGAGGAAAAATTACACAGAAGTAAATCTAACACACTAAGGTAAACCTGAATATATAATAACCTGAATAATATATGCACTGTTGAAGTATTATTATATAATTAAAGAAACATTAGGCTGTTCTGATGGTTCAGAGTTTATGAGCCATTAAGTGCATTGATGAAAACCTAGGAATTATGACTCTTAAATGCTTTTTTTGTGTCTAACATTCTATGCCTATTTTAAGGTTAAAATAATTTAAATAAATTATCTCTTAGATTTGTCACTCCTAACAACATAAAGATGTCTCCAAACCTTACAAAACGAGGATGATAGTTGGAAAGGATTCACCCAACCAGCAGTATACATTGTCAGTTTTCATTAACTTCAATAGCATAATATAGCAAAAATTTTTAATATTATTATAATGAATACTTTTTCTTTTCCATAAACTGATCCTCTATTTTATTTTCATGAGGCTTTTGTTCCATGGCTCACAAATGATTGTTAATTATACATTGGGGGGTATTGTTTATTTCTTGATTAATATTACTTGCTTCGTTGACTTTGAGTCAAAATATAAAAAAAAATTGCCTTCACAAGTTTTATAATGCTTATTAAATCTCTTTATCTAAATATTTCCCCTAACTTAAGTAGAAAACGAATTCTCTTTGGCCTCCTCTTCTTTCAGATCATATTTCTTTCCCTCTATTTAATATCATGTATTTAGGCAGCAATATAATATAACGGAGTTTTGGTTTCTTCGTGTCTAAGTTAATATTTGGTTCTCTTTAAGACTCTGTAGCTGTGTTTCAAAAGCAGTTAGGGATGGTCTTGGTACATTTTTCACTTAAAAAAAGAATGACTGTTTTCATTTTTTTAAACTTGGTGAATTCTTGTCTTCTACAGATTCTTTTAAAAATAGGAATCTATTTAAAAACCAAAATAAGAATGACTGATTTTAGCCTGAAATGTATTATTTAATACATAATTTATAAATTGATGTTTGATTTGAAGTGCTTATATAAATTTTGAATTATAGGTGCCTAGCAACATTTATGAAATTATGATTCTCAACTTTTTTTTTTTTTTTTTTTTTTTTTGAGACAGGGTTTCCCACTGTTGCCCAGGCTAGAGTGCAGTGGCTCAACTTGGAACTACTGGGCTCAAGTGATTCTCCTGGCTCAGCCTCCCATGCAGTGAGGCACTCACCACCACACCTGGCTAACTCCTTTTTTAAAAATGTTTTTGTAGGGACGGGGTCTCACTATGTTGCTCGGGCTGGCCTCGAACTCCTGCCTCAAGCAGTTCTCCCACCTCGGCCTCCCGAAGTGTTGAAATTACCAGAGTGAGCAGCCCTGTTATTCTCAACCTTATATCTGCTTTGCAAACTGTGTTTTACTGAGACCTGTGAGTTCTACTGTTTACAGAGATGAAGTAAGAGTGGGAAGAGGGATGGAAATCTACAGAGTTGATTTCATAAATTCATCATACATCATAAGCACTTCCCATGCAAAGTCCATCCATTGTTTGATTTGATAATCACTCACTTTTAAATGTCAAGGTTTTAAAGGAACTCATTGTCCTTGCTGTCCATTGCTTTGGAGAATCAAAATAGCATTTAGTTTTCCTTTAACCATCAGAGGCTAAGTATGTTAATCAGGCCTGATGAGGAAAAGAAAAATTTAAAGGGCAGAGGGAGACCCGGGTGGAGTTGGGGAGATTTAGCCAAATGCTAAATGTTAATAGGTTGAAGTGCTGTTTGAGACTCAAGGGGTGTCATGGAGAAGAAGAGAAAACTACAACTGAGAGAAAAATTTAAAAAGAAGTGGGAAGAAGATAGCAGGGAAATACATTAGCTTAGGTTCTTGAAGGCAATCAGTATGGCAATGAGTGGCCTGTATAGATTATAATGTTGGTTAGAGAAAGAACATTCTATAGGATGGACTTGCCTTCTTCATTGACAGGAGAAAATAAAATAGCATTGCATGTTGATGGCTTTCATAATGCTTCACTATGTTTCACTTTGCTGTTTTAATCAAATGTTCCACACTGCGTCCATGAAGGATATTTTTAATCAAACTTCTAACTATAATCAGTATATAACTTCAAAAAGCTTTTAATAAGAGACCATTTGTGAAGAATGTGTCCAAGGGGAGTTATTCTATCCATATTTTGCTCTCCTACACTCCCTCATTCCACGTGACCCAGATAAGCTTCTTGTGCCGGCTTTTAAGATAAGGTATCAAATTTGAACTTGTTTCCCAAGTCTGGGCTAAGCTCCATATTTCCCCACCAAATTCCTACCTTTTCAGTACTTGGAGGAGAGAAGCAAAGAAGACATCTGCTCATCCTTGCACCCTACTTCTTAACCCTTAGCACCCTAGTTACGCTCAGGAGAAATTACCTATTTTTCATGGTTTTTATTCATTTACAGGAAGCACTAAGGAGACTATTAGTTATATTTTGAAAATGTAAAAAATTAACTTTCCTAAATATTAAAAGGTGAGCTGTAAATCTGTCATCCCTTTGCAATTTTGATTTTTCTTGAAAGAGTGCGGATTCCAGATTTAGCTCCACCTCTCACAAAATAGAGTATATCTTAAGACAGACATCATTAATTTTTTGTTTTTTTGGTGTGATGGTTATTTTGTTTTCACAGGCTTACAAGCTTTCATTTTAAAAATACATAACGCCATCACCCTAGTTCTGACGTGAGAAGAAAGCTAATGTTGTGATAATCAGTGATAACCTGCCAAGTATCATTTTTAGGTATTTTTGTATTGAGTTTTTTTTTTTTTTTACTACATGTCAAAAGAGAATTATCTTCATTTCAACTTAAATGCCACGGACATTTTTTTCTTATTAACAATATTTTGAAGAGATTTCTATGATTATAAATACCACCACGATTTTTCAACCTCTAAATATAACATATAGGAAATATAACTATTTATTTGAAATGACAAGTTTAATTTTCCTTTCATAAAATAGAAAGTCAAACTTGACCTGTCTAATTTTTAATGCAATTGTTCATTGTTCTTAATGTGTATTGAGAGCTCTTGGTTTAGGAAATAGGTAAATTTACACTTGAATGCTGTAAAAGAATTCATAATTTTTTCAAACACAGTTATTACAGTTTATTACCTGCCTTCTCTCTCTGGAAAGCCAGAAAATTCTCAGGAAACTAAATTAGAACTCTTTTTTTTTTTTTCGAGACAGGTCTCACCTTGGCTGGAGTGTGATGGTGTCATTATATCTCACTGTAATCTCGAACTCCTGACTCCTGGGCTCAAGTGATCTCCTGCTTCAGCGTCCCTAGTATCTGGTAGTAGAGGCATGCACCACCACACCTGGCTAATTTTTAAATTTTTTTATAGAATAAATCTGACTATGTTGCTTAGGCTAGAGAATGCTCAAGTTCTAACAGTCTTCTTTGTAGACTTCTGATAAGGACTTTTGAAGCTGTGATTTGAGGACCTTCTCTGTTAAATACACATACAAATGTTTTAGAATAAAGCATGTCATCATGAAAGAGAAAAAGACAAAAAAGGCTATGGCAAAGGTGACAGAAATTGTTAAACGGTTTGGATACAGATGGAAGCAATCAGGAGTTCTCCTCTCATTCATCCTATTCGAAGTGTTAGTTGTATATCATTTCATTTAGCCCTCATAAAAATCTACAGGGTAATTACTCTTATTATACACTTTTTCTAGATGAGGGAACTGAGGCAAAAAGATGATAATGAACTTGCCTGTGTTCTCACTGCTATTAAGTTCAGAGACGGGATTGAACACAGCAGTCAGGGAACAGAGGCCAGGCTTGTAGCCACTACATCCTATTGCTTCCCATTTTAAACATTTTACTGGTATAAAGAAAACTCAAAAAATAAATTATTAAATGTTTGGAGTTAAGTGACCATGTGAGTAACCACAAGACTTGTAGGATGGATGTAAAGTTGTGCTTAGAAACAAGTGGTATCCAGGGCATTCAAAATGTAGGAAAGAGTGAAAATAAAAGAGAGCATGCATTCAAATGAGAATCTAAAAAAATAATGAAATAAACTAAAAAAAAAATTTTAAAAAGAAAGATTGAAAGGAAGAAAGAAAGAAAAATAAGAGCAGAAATTATATAGCAAGAACTTAAGAGAGTCAAAGAAATAATAATCTCAACATAGTATAGTTGAAGAAAATAGTTTTGTAAATTGACTAATAATTGAATTAACCAATCTAAAAAAACAATCATAATTTTAAAAGCTAAAAAAGAAAAGAAAGGGTGCAATATTAGGAACAAAAAACAGTTAAAAGGAAGGTAGATATTGAAATATTTTATGAAGATAGTATAAATTTTATATCAATAAATTTAAATAATGACTTTTGATGGACAATTTTTTAGAAGAACAAATTGCTAAGATTAACTCAATAAATAATAAAAAAGATATAAAAAGATGGAAGTTTGATAAATTTAATTGTTAGTTCAAAGTAACACCTTCTAAAATCGTAATAAGAGATCACTATCTTAAGAAACTCACACCTGTAATCCTAGCACTCTGGGAGGCTGAGGTGGGAGGACTGGTTGAGCTAGGGAATTTGAGACAATCCTGAGCAGTAGTGAGACCCGTCTGTACTATAAATAGAAAAATTAGCTAGCTGTCAGTGTGGGCCTGTAGTCCCAGCTACTCTGGAGGCTGAGACAGGAGGATCGCTTGAGCCCAGGAGTTTGAGTTGCAGTGAGCTATGATTACACCACTGCATTCTACCTGGGTGAGAGAGCAAGACTCTGCCTCAAAAAAAAAAAAAAAAAATGTGTAGCATACATACTATACGTATGCTATAGTACATAGAGTGGAAACTTTAGAAGCATTCTAATTAAAATCACTATCATTGTAAGAAGGCCTGTTATCATCTCTATTTCTTATAATTTTGCTGCGGTCTCCATCGAATTTTTAAAATAAACATATGAAGAAGAAACTTTGTTTTTTTTCTTTCTGATTTGCTGAAGATCTTTTCACATTCTGGTTATTAGCCCTTTATCAGATGTGCAGCATGTGAATATTTTCTCCCATTCTGTAGGTTGTCTATTTGCTCTGCTGATTATTTCCTTGGCTGTGCAGAAGCTTTTAATTTGATTAAGTCACATTTATTTTTGTTGCTCTTGCTGTGATTGCCCTTGTGGTCTTCTTCATAAATTCTTTGCTTCGTCTCATACCTATGTGAGTTTTTCCAAACTTTTCTGGAATTCTTATAGCTTCATGCCTTAGGTTTAAGTCTGTTATCCATTGTGAATTAATTTTTATGAGTGGTAAGAGGTGCAGATCCTGTTTCAGTCTTCTACATGTGGCTATCCAATTTTTTCAGCACCATTTATTCTTTTCCCATTGTATGCTTTTCTCTGCTTTTTCAAAGATAAGATCGTAATATGTGGATGGTTTTATATCTGAGTTCTCTGTTCTGAACCATTGGTCTATGTCTCTGTTTTTGTGCCAGTACCATGCTGTTTTGGTTACAATAGCCTTGTAGTATAGCTTAAAGTCTGGTAAAATGATGCCTCCAGACTTGTTCCTTTTGCTTAAGGTTGCTTTTTCTATTTGGGCTTTTTTCTGGTTCCAAACGAGCATAGAATTATTTTTTCCAGATCCATGAAAAATGACATTGGTGTTTTGATGGGGATTGCATTGAATCTGTAAAACACTTTAGGTAGTATGTACATTTTAACAATGCTAATTCTGCCAATCCATGAGATTTTAATCGGGTTTCATGACCCTATTAAAAAGTTGGCAAATACATGAACAGAAGCTTTTCAAAAGAAGATCGACTAATGGCCAACAAACATATGAAAAAATGCTCAGCGTCACTAATCATCAGAGAAATGCAAATCAAAACCATAATGAGATGTCACCTAACCCCAGTCAGAATCGCTTTTATCAAATAGTCCCAAAATAGTAGATAGCAGCATGGATGCGGAGAGAAAGAGTGCTTATATATTGTTGGTGAGACTGCAAACTAGTGCAGCCTCTATGGAAAATTGTATGGAGATTCCTCAAAAAACTAAAAGTAGGCCTATCATTTGATCCAGCAATCCCACTATTGGGTATTTACCAAAAGAAAAAAACTCATTTTATCAAAAAGACACTTGCACTAGAATGTTTATTGCAGCACAATCACAATCACGAAGATGTGGAATCTACCCAAGTGCCCATCAATTCATGAGTGGATTAGTAAAATGTGGTATATGTATGCCATGGAGTACTACTTGGCCATAAAAAATGAATTAATACCTTTTGCAACAATCTTGATGGAACTGAAGTCAATTCTCCTAAGAAGAATTGACTTAGTATTAGAAGAATGGAAAAACAAACACCACATATACTCACTATTAAATTGGAACTAACTGATCAGCACTCACGCACAGATGGAAGTAAAAATCAACAGAAATCATGCAGGTGGGAGGGGGAAATGAGATGAGTCAATTCATACCTAACAGGTACAATGTATACTATCTGGGTGATAGGCACACACAACTTTAACTCAAGCAGAATAAAAGCAATCCATGTAACCAAAACATTTGTGCCCCCATATTATTCTGAAATAAAAAATAAAATAAAATAAAATAAAGTAAAAGCTATAGTTAGCAATCAGAGGATGAAGGCAAATCAAGGAATGCTATGGGAAAATGCCTTACTTTCATGGGTATTTTCTTTAATTCATTAATATTTTATGATTTATGAAATTCATAGTTATTTTCTTCACAGTATATTGTCATTTACAAGCCCATTTATGCACATTATGTCATGTATCTTCAGAATAACCATATGAAAATAATAAAAAAAAGAAACTTTGGAAGTTCTCAATATTCACCAGAGAACGATTGACCAAATATGAAATAGAAGAGAAGTGACAGATGTATACTTTAAGGATCATAATTAATAGAGTTTAGGAAGGTTTCTAGACAGAAGATAAATACAAAAAGATAGAATTAATAATTAAAGTGAAATTTTCTGAAAATTAACTCAGACATTAGACAGGATTCCTGTAAAAATGCTGATCTTGCTTTTTAAAAACAAAATTTGACAAGAATTCTAAAACATAAATTAAAAAAAAAAGAGATTCAGTACGAGTAAGATAATTTTAAAGACAAAAAAGAAGGTGAGGGAAATTATTCAATCATTTGTTAAAATCTTCTTTAGAGCTAAAATATTCAAAGTGATATTAGCTCTGAGGTAGATAAATTGATAAATAGAATAGCATTTAGAATATAGATTAGGCCCATATATACACAGAAACATGTCATATGAGATAAGTTATATTTCAAATTAATGGATAGCTCTCTGGAAAGAGATAGCAGGTGATGAACCAGGAAGCTTTAGTAACCACATTTTAAGAAATTATGAATGCTTTTACAGAAAAAAATTGCTGAAATACGACGGTATGATTTTCTTTTGAATGTCAAGCTATCCAGATTAAAAATAAAAATTGTTTCACACCACACAAAATGAATTCATGATAAATTAAAGAGATGAAAGTGAAAATGAAATTATAGAACATCTAGAAAAATATACCAGGGTAGTGAAGTATATCTTAAAAGACAAAAATCAATATTCACAAGGGGAATAATAGAGACATTAGTTACATCAAACTTTAAATTGTGCATGTGACAGAAAACATCATAAACAAACTGTACAACCTATACTAGGAGAAAATATTTATCCAGCCATCTCTGCTGTAATGGTTTTTGAAAATGCAAATTTGTTCCAACCCAATTGAGAAAATAATTTGAGCATAATGATCACTTCATGTTTGCTTGTATGTGATTTCATCTGGGAAAAATACTGGGTGGAGAAAGAAAACTGCACCCAGATGAACCAAGCTTTGTAATAGCACACAAAATGCATCCCTGCGGAGACCCCAAACATTTACCAGCTACCTCAATTCACCACGTGTGATAAGCCACACCTATCTACACCTGCTGTTGTAACTTTCTGTTTGATTTCCCACAGCCTTCCTTCCCATCACTTCACAATAACCAACAGGCTACAACCCATTAGCTTTTTTACAAGATGAAATGTTACATTTATTATAGTATTTATGTATTTCTTAGCCATTTAACATGTGTCAAATCATGCTATTATTTTTAAATTTCCATCATTTTTGTGTTACTGGTGATATTTTCGAGTGTGTGCCCCAAGGCCCTTTTTCTCATAAACCTTGTGATTTTTATTGCAAGAGTTTGCATAGAATGGTGATTTGTAGTAAAGTGTCTATCATGTTATAGCAGAATAGTCAAATTAGTAGTTGTAGATTACAGACACAGATACAGAAATAGAGTGTTTTCTATAAATCAAATAGTAAAAGAAAAACAACGTAACAGAAAAATTAGTATGATAGATTAAAAACGACCATAAATTATTGAAAGCTTCTCACACCAAAAGATGGAGTCTCTTTCCCCATCCTTTGAATCTGGGCTTGCCTTTTGCATCTTCTGGGATGGCTGCACAGCTCTTATGTTGTAAATAAAGGTAGCAGAAAAGTGGAGGCTGAGAAATAGACATTACTCTTCCTCTCACCTCCCACCAGCTCCTCCAGTGTCATCTTTCTTCTCTGTATAGTGTTATATTTAGTTATTGAATTTTCCTACCCACTCATGGAAAACCATAAAATAAAACTACTGTTATAATGAGAATTAGCCATAATTGCCTTGTTAAAAAAATTTCAGCTCAAGAGAGTAAAAGAATCATTTCTAGGCCGGGCGCAGTGGCTCACACCTGTAATCCTAGCACTCTGGGATATATTTATATATATTATATATATATAAATTAGCAGGGCATGGTGGCACATGCCTGTGGTCCCAGCTACTTAGGAGGCTGAGGCAATAGGATCGCTTGAGCCCAGGAGTTTGAGGTTGCTGTGAGCTAGGCTGATGCCACGGCACTCTAGCCTGGGCAACAAAGCGAGACTCTGTCTAAAAAAAAAAAAAAAAAAAAAAAAAGAATTAGGTCTGAAGGACTTTGACTATGTTATTATTTTAAAACATGTATCTATTTAACACTTTATTAGACTTACTGTTATAAACACAAATATATTTAATTTATTTTTATACTTTCAAATTAGCATGGCTGTTCAATCAGTTATATCTGTTTCTGTGAATATTCAATTTAAATGTTCTCCCATGTCACAGTGGATTGGAGAAAATAAAACAGTAGGAGTGGAAGTAAAATAAGAGCAAAGACATGTCGTCTCTGTTATCATATAGTAACATACAGATAAGGAATAGAGTTAGTTTGGTTGCAGTAAGAAGAGAAAAAAACTATGAATAGTAGAAACATCATGACACAAGTAATAAAATTATACAATTGATTCTCTATGGTAGGATACAACAAAGGAAGAAGAATGAGTCAAACAGATTCAATCATGGGGAAGGAGAAACATAAAATCATAAAATGAGGTTTGTAATTTAAATATGTCAATTTAAGTATCATAAGTATGAGACGATGATGACATTTTTGTGAATGGCCAACTTTCTTGAAATACAGTGGAGATAAGGTATTTGTACTGAGAAGAAATACAGCCTGAAATAGTTTCTTTAGATATCCTCACAAAGACAATCATCTACTTAAGAGCTGATGAGTTATTTGTGGAAGATAATATAGAGAAAAAAGCAGAGAGCCAATGCTTTCCCAGTAGAGTGTATATTAATTATTTATAGCATATCTAAACTTCACGGCTATTTTTTCAGGATCATTGAAATACACACACACACACACACACACACAGAGGTTCACTATTTCTGCAATTTCTTCATATCATATCGGGCATCTATTTAATGGAACTGGAAAATATTTCTAATAAAGCACATTTCAGCCTCAAATTTTCCAGCTGTCCATGACGCTATTCCAGCTCAACATATGGTACACAGGACTCAGAATGTTTTTCTTGAAATATAAGATAGAGTTCTTTAAAAGAATCCTTAGAGGTAGGTACTTTCCTTGGCATTGTGCCTTAACAAACAAATACATTATTGGGAACTAGTAACCATTTAAATGGAGAGGCAAGATCTTATTAAGTCAGAGCCAATACATTCATAGGCTATGATTTACTCCTTATTATTTTCTATATTTCTTCTAATGTTCTATAACACAGGTTTTTCCCCAAAAGAACAACAAAAAAAAGAAAAACAGTTTTGTAAAACAGTATCACAAGATGCAATTTATTTATACACATTCATTTACTCAAAAAAAATTTTAAAAGCTGTAAAGGAATTAAGATTAATTATAAGAAACAGCTTAATTTAATCTTATATTTTACATTAATACTTTGTGAAACAAAAATTTCTCAGACTACTTGGAGAATGATAAAAATGTGAGACTGGTATCCACATTTTCTTATTAGAGCAGGGCTATAACTGTTGACTATAACAATTACTAATAGGCCATAAGCAAGCCACAGACACACCTAACCATTAGTCTGGGCACAGATTATTCAAGTTACAGAAATCTCACGCCCAATTTCCTTTCTTCATGTTTTTCACGTTGTTTCTTGACAACCCATCCTAGTATTTCTTTGAAATTCTCCTTGTTTCAAGCACTGGAAGTAAAGCTTCTCATTTGAGACCTTATAACACATGTTCTACTTATCTCAACCACATCACCAACTAGGAATCCTGGTTTCCAAAGCTATACAAAAGAGCCAAAAAGATTGTTCACAGCTTTCTCTTTCTACCTCTTTATTCCCATTTCCTGATTGCAATACTGCTCCATATTACATTTTTAACTTTCCAGTTCTCCTGATAGCTGTGCTTATCCCCTTTATTCTTCTCCAGTTAGCTAAAAATTGCAAATAATCCTTCTACACTCATACAGTTATTCCATTGTATTCTGTCTTCCAATCTGTTTTTAAAATTCATTTTTTAAATCAGGAAAACTCACCTTCTTGTGTGCAATTCCTTGGCCTATCACAGAACAAAATTAAAACATCGAATAAAAAGTAATTGCTTGAGAAAGGGTTTGTAAGAGTATTTATTTCAGAAACACTTTGCCTTTTTCTGAAGTACATGCAGTACAGAGTTGCTTGATAACTTTTATTTTTAATTTTTTAAGTCAAAATTTGAAGGATTAAATAACAATGTCATACAATATTGCTTTATTTACATGCATATACATGCACAGATTGAACATATTATAATTTTAAAATAAAAATAAACAAACCTATGCATACTAGAAGAGAGAAGACTGGTACTCAGTGGGGAAAAAAAGGCCCTGAATTATAGAAGCTAATAAAAAAGTTATTAGGAATAACAGTGTGTTCAGGAGTCTGAGGCCACATCCAGGTTTAGGAGAATAATATTAATAATAGCTAAAATTTATTTACCACTGCCTATATGCCAAATACTGCTTTTGCTTATTAACAACTGTAAGAAACAAGTATAGGGCAAGATGGTTGACCAGAGACACTAGCTGCTGGAGCATCTCAAGAAGAAGAAGAAGTTTTAGATGAAAGAGAAAAAACAGACAGACAAATGTAGAGCAGATGTGGGTCTGAAGGACAGGTACCAGAGCGTTCAGGAGACTCCACGGGAAGGTGTTGTGGTGCAGAAAAAGAAATAGCAAGGTATTGGCAAAGATCAACCCCTGAGAGGCTTGGAGACCAATGAGAAGGGTAGGTGGAGCAGTTTATTTCTCCCTCCCTCGCATCTATGACAGTCAGCAGTTCCCAAGGTGCTGGAGAGACTTTCTGCCCACACGAGCCCAGAGCCTGCTGCTGCCAGTAAGCTGGGAGCTTCTTGTGGATAGGGCACCAGGCTCCCAGCCTCCCTGTGGTGCCTCCCACCCCACAGACTGGAGCCAGGATTGCAGGCACCATATTGCTTCTCTACCCACTGTGGCCTTTGTCTTTCCTAACGGGCTTCAATTCTTCAGGTTTCATCTTGCTTGTTCCCACACAGACATTTCCCAACTCCAGCCGAAACTGCAGGAGCCACAGGGGTCCAGTGGTTCCTGGGTAATCTGTGTGACTCCAGAGCCTGGACATTCTGGCCGGACTTCCTCCCAGAGAGGGCGTCTGAGACAACCAGAGTGCTAGCATTCCTCCATCCAGACACTTTTCCCTCCCCTTATCCTCCCCCATTGGCGGCTGCTGAGAAAGACAATTGAGTCATTACACCAAGGCTTCCACAGAGAATGGGTCTCAGGCCTTTCCTCTTGGTGTCCTCCAGTGGACTGAGAAGTGCTCAGACTGTGAGCTCGCTGCTCACTGGCCTTCCCTGGTGCTGCTTGCTCAGTGGCTCCATCAGAGCAGGGCACACCCCAAGGTGGAGGGACATCAATCCTACTCAGGCATCCTGTGGGTGACTAGGGACTAGTGTGCTTCTCCCTAGAATGGTCAGGGATTGATCTTCTTGGACTTGGGAAGCAAGGGAACTGACGTGGGCAGATCTAGGGGGAGAGTGCAGTGTGACAAAATTCAGCACCCTTTCATGACCAGAACTCTTAACAAAATAGGCATAGATGAAACACAATGCTATAAAAGCCACAGCCAACATCATAGTGAACAGGGAAAACTTGAAAGCATTCCTGCTTAGAACTGGAACCAGGCAAGTTTGCCCACTGTTACCACTTCTGGTCAACATAGTGATGGAAGTCCTAACCAAAGCAATCAGGCAAGAGAAGGAAATCAAGGGTATCCAGGTGGGGAAAGAAGAGGTCAAACTATCACTCTCTGCTGATGATATGGTCTTAAATTAATCCAAAAGACTCTGCCAAGAGAATTGATAAATCCTGGAATTGATAAATAAATTCAGCAAAGTCTCAATTTACAAAATCAATGTATACAAATCAGTAGCATTCCTGTACACCAAAAACAGTCAAGCTATGAACCAAATCAAAGACTCAATACATTTCACAAAGCAATAAAGAAAATAAAATACTTAGGAATATATTTAACCAAGGAGTTGAAAAATCTCCACGGAGAGAACTGCGAAACACTGAGGAAGGAAATTGCAGAGGATGTAAACAAATAGAAAAACATGTCATGCTCATGGATTGGCAGAAAAAGCTCTGAATAGCTAAAGCAACCTTAAGCAAAAAGAAAAAATCAGAAGGCATCACTTTACTAAACTGCAAACTACACTACAGGACTGTAGAAACCAGAACAGCATGGTACTTGCACAAGAACAGAGACATACACCAATGGGCCGGAACAGAGAACCCAGATACAAAATCATCCTCATATTGAATCTGATCTTTGACAAAGCAGACAAAAACATACAATGGGAAAAGAAACCCCATTTAATAAATGGTGCTGGAAAATTGGATAGCCACATATAGAAGTCTGAAACAGGATCCATATCTCTCACCACTCACAAAAATTACTTCATGATGAAATAATAGACTAAACCTAAGGCATGAAGCTGTAAGAATTCTAGAAGAAGCATATGGGAAAACTTTCATAGATACCAGTCTAGGTAAAGAATTTAGGAAGAAGACTCTAAAGACAATCACAGCAGCAACAAAAATAAATAAATATGACCTGATCAAATTAAAAAGCTTCTGCACAGCCAAGGAAAGAATCAGGAGAACAAATAACCTACAGAATGGGAGAAAATACTTGCATGCTGTATATATATACATATATGATAAAGTACTAATAACCAGAATCTACAAAGAACTCAAGCAAATCAGCAATAAAACATCAAATGATCCCATTAAAAGTGGGCAAAAGACATGAACAGAACCTTTTCAAAAGAAGATAGACTAATGGCCAATAAACATATGAAAAGATGCCCAAATTCTCCAATCATCAGGGAAATGCAAATCAAAACCACAGCGAGATATCACCTAAAGTCAGAATGGCTTTTATCAAAAAGTCCCAAAACAACAGATGCTGGTGTGGATGCAGAGAGAAAGAAACACATATATACTGTTGGTGGGACTGCAAACTAGTGCAACCACTGTGGAAAATAGTATGGAGATATAAAAGGAACCAAATGGCTTTTAGCCAAACTGAAGACAAAAATCTACAAATACCACTTAAAGTTCTTATTTATTCTTGAAATATGCAGGTAGATCATTTAGATAATCTATTTTGTGCTCTTGCAAACCTTATTAATCTTAATTTTAATTTTATTGATCTCCATTATACATGAACTCCTAGGCTCCATTGTATATTTAATTCTATGAACAAGATAACTGTTGTTAAATTTTTGCTAAAAACCAGACATCCAGAATCAACAAAGAACTCAACAAAATCAGCAAGAAAAAAAACAAACAACCCCATTAAAAACTGGGCAAAAGACATGAATGGAAGTTTTTCAAAAGAAGATAGACAAATGATCAACAAACTATGAAAAAATGTTCAACATCACTACTCATCAGGGAAATGCAAATAAAAAGCACAATGAGATATCACCTTACCCCTGTCAGAACAGCCATTATTAAAAAGTCAGAAAACAATAGATGCAGAGAGAAAGGAATGCCTATACACCACTGGTGAGACTGCAAATTATTACAATGTCTATGGAAAATGGTATGGAGATTCTCAAAGAAATAAATGTAGACTTACCATTCAACCCAGCAATCCTACTGCTTGGTATCTACCCAAAGAAAAAGAAGTCATTTTATCAAAAAGACTCCTGGACTAAATGTTTATTGCAGCATAATTCACAGTTGCAAAGATGTGGAATCAACGTAAGTGCCCATCAATTCGTGAGTGGATTAACAAAATATGGAATATATATATGTATGCATATATGTATGTATCACGGAGCATTACTCAGTCATAAAATAAAGTGGTGAACTAATACCTGTTGTAACAACCTGGGTGGAACTGGAGACCATCCTTTTAAGTCAAGTATTGCAAGAAAGGAAAAACAAACACCACATGTACTCACTACTAAGTTTCAATTAATTTATTAATATCCATGTGCACATATGGTAGTAAAATTCGACAGAAATCAAGCAGGTGAAAGCGGGGAGGAGTGGATGGGTAAATTCACACCTAATGGGTATGATGCACACTATGTGGGTGAGGGACTCACTTGTAACTTTCACTCAAACTGTATGGTGTATATATAATATTGTATAGTTTAGGATCTTCAAAAATTAAATGTTGTCTTCATTCCTAAAAGTATGGAATCATTAGAAAATATTCAGAGGTGCTCTTTGCTATAGTGTCACAAAAATATAAGATGCCAAAATCCTCCTATGTAGTTGGGGCCTGATAAAAAAGGGCTTTTGTGGGCTATATAAATATGGGTGAAAATGTATGATTTATGATTACTTTAAAACTTCAAAAATTATCTTATGAAGGTACTCATTCTCGTGAAAATATTTCTCTGAACAAGGTTCATGGGTGTGTTTTATGCTTTCTCAAGACTCTCAGAGTCCATTATTGCTAAGATTAATATCTTAGATGATGTATCTATCTGTCTACCTATCTATATATGTGTGTGTTTTATGTATATGTTATATATATATATGTTATATATATATATAATTATGCTAGCTTGGGAGTTCTTAAAAGATAGAACTTTTATTCCGTTTATTCTCAGTTCTTAAGCACAATTTTTCTTCAAAATGTGGTAATCATCTTTGCCTAATTTGGATGCAGTCAGACTTATTTTGTATTCTATGGATTGTTATTGCATTCTAACATAGCATATATTAGATATTTTGCCAGAAAAATCATAATGTTTTGCATGACATTTATGATTAAATAATATGGTGAAGACTTTTTTAAAAATAGGAACTACTTTCAGGCTACCTCTTTCTTTTATATTAGTTCAATTTAGGAATTTACAATTCAGTTTTATGTTACCATTTTGGTTAAGGCATAATATTCTGAGCTTTTAAAACAATTTTGATTCTAATATTCTTATCAGAAATATTACCTAAATATTATAGAACTTTGTCATTTGAAGGTTTCATAAATCTGACATCTACAGTTTCATCCAAATTTATTGCAAAAGGTGAATAGCACAGGATCAAGGCTATGGATGGAAAAGACCAGCCCCCAGTGCCATTCATCTAGTAATCACTTCAGGTGCAGACATCAGACCACCTCCAAGTCCTCCTACTGGTATTCTCATCCAACACACAACTTACTATCTCCTGAAAAGTGTATTTAATTATATTTTACATGTTTAAAAATGGATCTGGACAAAGGTGGTCAGCCATAGACTTGTCCAGCTGAGCAGGGTAGAAATGGAGAACTAATTGGCTTAATGTGCAATATTTGTCAGGGAAAGGCAAATTTAGAATTCTCTGCCTACAGGTAAAAAAAAAAAATCGTGGATTTAGTTCAAAAATTTATGTCACATGGTGACAAATTTGTAATAACCTTCTGCAATGGCCAATTGTATTAGCATCGTAAGTACAAAGCTGTAATTTGCAGATATATGCATGATTTGAATATCTTGGGGGAAAAGTCTAAAATGAGAGAGTTCCCATGAAACAATTGAAATATTAAGAGTATTTTAGTTTTAGAGACTTTAATAGTTTCTGATAACAAATAGTAGTAATAATAATAGCTATATTAAAAAACTGATACATTATTCTGAGTTTATTTCACATATTTATTGAATTCTCACAACTCTCTTAGGGGACCTTTATCATCTCAATTTTACAGACAAAAAAGGGAATCACTAAAACTTATGTACTGTGTCTCATAGTTACATAGCTGGTGAGAAGTACTGTAGTTTTTATATTCATTATATCTAAAGAGAAATTATATTATGAATGTTGGTGTTAATTTAGAGATCATTATGGAAGTGTAAAATGTAATTGTATACACATTGTGGCCCAGGAAGACTATCAGTATGCCTCTGAGGAAAGTAATTGTCTTTTGGGGGGTGGGTGGTGAGGAAATAATAAATTGATGAGCTACTTGTGCTAGTGGGTGACACTGAGGTTATATAGTTAGAAAAGCCAAAAGAATAGACAAGAAATAGTTGAAATCTTTTGTACAATAATATGAAAGAAATAGTGATAGGTAAGTGATTTTCTTTTTCACTCTTTTTTTTTTTAACTCAGAAGGAATTGTTGAGGAGAAAAGAGAGGAGGAAATAATTGAAGAACAAGATAATAGCCAGAAAAACAATTAAAAAATGGATTCTTTCTTAGAGTGATAGCCTGATGAGAAATCCTGATGGCAAGTAGCTTTAATAGACTTTTAAATTTGTGAAAATTAGAGATGCTACTTTAGGATTTTATATGTTGTTTGGTGTTCCTCTTTCTATGACCTCTAGATCTTTAGCAAAGACTATTATGCTTATAGATATTCCAAGTACTTTTTTTTTAATTCACAAAGTGGCAGTGTGACAAACAGGCTGATGTAGTACAATGCAAAGATTATGTATGAGTCTTGAAGAGGACTGTATGTGACCACTGGCTAGTTACTTTATCTGTGTTTTCACTTTTTTACTTGCACACAACTGGCATATCGTTCCCCCAGTTTCTTTTACAGAATAGAGTAACTTTATTTTTATCTTTTAATTAATAGGCTTTTTAAAGAGATACAGAAAAATTAAGCAGACAGTATAGCAGGTTCCAAAATAGCTGCACCATTTTGCACTTCTGCCAGGAATGAATGAGAGTTCTTGTGCCACATTCCTGCCAGTATTTGGTGTTGTCAATGTTGTGGATTTTAGCCATTCCAATAGGTATGTGATGTTATCTCATTGTTGTTTGATTTGCAATCTCCTAATGACATACCAGGCTGAGCATCTTTTCACATGTTTATTTGCCACCTGTATATCTTCTTTGGTGAGGTGTCCAGATCTTTTGCACATTTTTTAATTGAATTGTTTTTTTTACTGTTGAATTTTAAGTATAATTTGTACATTATTCTGTTATCATATATTTGTTTGGACAGCTGTATTTTATCAGATATATGTTCTAAAAATATTTTCTCTCAGTCTATGACTTGTCCTTTTATTCTCTGAAAGGTCTTTTACAGAGCAGAAGTTTTTAATATTAATGAAGTCTAAATTTCAATTTTTTCTTTCAAACATTGCACTTTTGGTTTATCTAAATACTCATTGTCAAACCCAAGGTCGCCTGGAATTTCTCTTATGTTATTAGTACCTTCTACAAGTTTTATAGATTTGTGTTTTACATTTTAAGTCTAAGATCCATTTTGAGTTAATTTTTGTGAAAGGTATAAGATTTGTGCCTACATGTATTTGTTCATTTATTTATTTATTTTGCACATGGAGATTTACTTGCTTTGGCATCATTTGTTGAAAAGACTTTTGTTTTTTCATTAAATTGTCTTTGCTTCTTTGTTAAAAATTAGTTGACTATATTTGTGTGGGTCAATTTCTAGGATCTCTCTTCTGTTCCATTGAACTATATGTCTATTCTTTCACCAATACCACACTGGCTTTATTACTATAGTTTGGAGTAAGTCAGTCTTCCAACTTTAACTTCTTCAATATCGTGTTGGTTAAAATTTGTTTTTGATACTTAAATTAAATGCTGTAAGTTCCATGTCCTTATGTAATAATTGCTGTATTTCTATTGCAGAATGTTCTATAATACTACTGTGAAAGATTCAAGAATGGTACAGGGCTTTGATAGTCTAAAACAAGAATCACAGTTCCAATCATCTCATGGAAAGGAAATTGAAAGTCTGAGCAATTTCAGCAGGCTCATTTTCTGCTCTGTTGTGGCTTTCTTTTGCCACATGCTACTGCAATTCCACATTCTCCACTGTCCACTGTGGTGGCGTGCCTCCAGATTAGTTCGGCATGGGTTTGTCAGTGGGCGAGAGAAGAGGAATTGTACACTCAGCCATTGCCATTTCAGAGTATTACAGGCCTCAGCCTCAAATGTCACCGATCACTTTTGTATACATACAGGAATCCATGCAGCCATTCCCTCTATCCTCCCACTCCCAAACACGCACACAGGAAAGGCCAAGAGAAGCTCCCTGGACACATGGGCAGGTGTCTTTTTCTAGATCATTCAGACTGCTGTGTTAAGCTAGTGTGCTTAGTGAATTTCCCCATAGAGGTGGGTGGAGCAGGGCAGGCGGGGGTTTCTTTGAATCAGTCAGGGCTATGTGAGAACATCGGAAGTGTTCTTGTCTCAGTGGATCTCAACAGGAAAAAATTAAATTTTGCCCCCTCTTCCCTCCTGGAAGATGTTCTTACACATGAAAAGTTGCTCCTTTTTCCCCCAGCAAAAATTAAAACACAAAACAAGAAACAAAATGGAGAGAAGGTTTTATCAAGCCAAATTGTCTTCTGTCTTGTTGCATGTACCTTTTTCCTGTTACAATGACTGCAAATTTGCCAGAAGCCAACAATTTTAGCCTTGCCTGCCTAAAACTTAGCTAAGAAACCTCTGTCCCATGAATGCTTCTGCTCCTTGATAAAAGAAATACACAATTTGAATTTTTTACAGCAACTAATTTAATATCACTGGTAGAAAAATAAACACAAACTAAAGCTCACAGCAGCTAAAATGTTCCAAGGGACAATTTATTATATATTTAAAAAGCAGCCTCACTGAAGAGTCACATTCTATTGATAGCATTAGGAAATGTGACCATTGATCATATGAAAATTACACTAATGTGGCTTTATAACGTTGTGAAATAATTTCCATCTTTCTGCTTCTTTGTCTTTTATCTCACTGAAGCATGCAGCTATCCCTTATTTTTATGCCTCAGTGGAAATTTATAGAAGGAAAGAATACAGAAATAGCTTTATGTTTTTGTTTTTATATATCCTAAACTCTAAGAAGAATTTGTACATTAAAAAAAAATAAAGGAAATAAAATGATCTTTGCTTAAAGGTTGTATTCTGGTGAAGCAGGAAAGAAAGTGGGAATCCTTGACCCAAAGATTAAAAAGAAATGTTTCAAGCAATGAAGCAAGGAGATGTCCTTATGCCATAAGAGCAAAGGAAACCTTTGCCCTGCTGGCTAGAAGCTGCTCAAGGATGATGACTAGACACTTCAGAGGAAAATTTGCCTTGTGCATAAACAAATGGAAACCAGGGTAGGAGACCTTACATATAATTTCTGCTACGGCAAGAGGTCAGAAGAAATGTGCTGGTACTGAAGGGGAAGGCAGAAAGGAATCCCACATCTGTATCCAGTTGAGGAGATCTAACGATACTGAAAATAAAAACCTCACCCAGTACGCTGACATTGTATTATATTGAGGAGATCGAATTGTGCAAAAGAGGTCAGAGACTCGGGAAGAACTGAGGTTTCCTGCTGGCCTAGAGTAATAAGTATTGGATTTAGAAATTAATTTGATTTATGGAAAAGAAAGTAATGCTTATTGTTTACATAAGTCTGTTAATGGACATTTCATGTCATAGAACTAATCAATGAAATATGAAATTGACATTAAAATTGCATATGACAAATGTTTAACTGCCTAAAAAACAAAGAAAAATCTAATATTTTTTCCTGTGTCAGATTGACCCAAGAACATTGGACTTCATGGAGATAATGAGCACAAAGAAAACCCCAAGTGGCAAAAACAATAAATAACAAAATCTGATAGAGACAGAGTTGATAGATGTCAAGTATTCTTTAAAACAATTATACAACAATAATTTATTTTATGAAAATAATTGTAGTAAAATTCAAATGGAAAAAATGGTAAATAGTTTAAATTTGCTATGTAGAAAATGAGATAAGCAACTAAATCTGCTTAATATAGCTTATTTCAGGAAATATTTTCCTGATAAAAATGCACTAGTAATGGTATAATTCTGATTTTAAGACATACATTCATTAATTCAGAATAAAATGTCATTACACTCAAAATTAAATTCAAGAGGGTATGACCTAAAGATTCTTTCTTCTGACTTGTTTATGTCTGCATAACTAAAATAGACCCTTCAAATTATTTTTCCCAGAAAGAAGATATATTCCATGATAATTTTCCTTTTCTATGTTTGAACACAAAGTTTGGCAAATTATTATTGGTTGTTTTTACTCACAAGAAAGAGGAAAATAAAAGTTAGTGATAGGAGGAGAGAAAGAAAAGAAAAGAGAGAAGGAAGAAAAGAAAAGAAAAAAGAACAAAAAGATGATATAAGCATATTTTAACATGGAGTTAGACGGATCTACTGGGTCTTTTGAAAGTAATTTCCCTGAAATTGTTTGAGTGGGAGTTAGACTGCAATTATGTGGGAGAAGTGGACATTTAGGAAGTAAAAATAAGAGAGTAGCCTACTATTTTAAAAGCCTTACTCTGGAAGGCAGCCATCAAAGTCACAGCACTGTTTTATGTGTTAGTTATTGGACCTGTTTTGAACTATATATTCCTCCTAGGTTTCCTTTTCCATTTAGATTCTGTCCTGATATTTCTTCCAGTATTGTCAGTTCATCAATTAGACTTTTAGGAAGACTATATTTTTAAGCCTTGATGTTGATCCAAATAAACTATCTTGTCATTACACAGAGAAGTCCTTCAACATGTACATGTGAATTCTCTTACAAGCAGACTATCATAAGCAGTTAATAATGTCCATTTGTGTCACTGTTTGAAATTCTTCTATTGTATTTATTTTTCTCTTAATGTGCTGGCTAAACACTCAAAGTATTGCATAGAAGCACTGTTAGTACAGACCCCCTCATTTCTGATTTTAAATAAAGGTCTTTGACCTTTAAGCAATATAAGTTTTGCTGTAGGTAGTATTAATAGTTAAAGAAGTTTTTTCTACTTATAGTTTTCAAGATATTTTTTAAATCATGAGTGTTTGTTAAGTTTCATCTCATAATTTTAGTATATTAAGATCATATGAATTTTCTCCTTTAAAGTATTATTGTTAAATTTGCTGACCTGATGATGATAAACTTCCATGTTTTCCTGAGTTATACCTAACTTGTTTATGATGCTTTTTTAATACATTGTTAGATTTAGTCTTTTCTTTTGTTTCTGATTTTGTTTCTACTGTCACAAATGAGACTAGCCTATAATGTTTGTTTGCTTGTTTGTTTTATTATGTTTGTCATTATGGGTATCAAGTTTATGCTAGCTTCATAAAACAAATATTTTCTTTATTGTTCCTATTTTCTGGAAATGTCTTCTAGTCATGTGTTTGGTAGAACTCATTGGTGAGGCCATCTGGCCTAGGAGTTTTCTTTTAGGGAAGATTTTTAACATCTGTAAGGATTTAGGGGAAAAAAATCAGTTTCTTCTACTGTACTCTCACAACACATCACACAATACTTCTGTGAACCCAGATGTGTGGGGTTTTTCTGAACACATCAATTAAGCAGGTAATTCTGCAATAAACACCAACTCCATGTCCACTAATTCAATTCAGTTATGACACTATATACCTGCGGGTAACATCAGATCTGGCAGGTTGAGAGCTCAGCCCTGGATGACTGCTCCCCACTTTAAACACCAGTTGCAAATAGTAGATTGTCACCTATACTTCTGCTCCACTGGCTATAAATTGGGAATTTCCATGCTCCCTCCTGTGGTTCAATTAATTTACCAGAGCAGTTCGACGAACTCAGAGAAACTTAAATTTACTGATTTATTATAAAGGTAGTACAAAGAATACAGACGGAGAGATGCATAGGGCGAGGTTATGTAGGAAAGACCCTGGAGCTTCCATGTCCCTCCTGGCGAGCCACCCTCCAGGAACCTCCACGTATTCAGCTATATGGAAACTCTCTGAATCCAGTCCTTCTGAATCTTTAATGAGGCTACACTACATAGGCGTTGTTGGTTAAAGCATTGGCCATAGGTGATCAACTTAACTTTTACCCCCTCTGCCCTTCCCTGAGGTTGAGGAATGGGCTAAAAGTCTCACCTCTCTAATCCTGCCTTGGTCTTTTCAGTGACCAACCCACATTCTGAAGCTCTCTAGGGGCCCCAGCCACCAGTCATCTCATCAGAATACAACAGACACTCTAATCACTCTGAAGATATCAAAGGTTTTAGGAGATATATGTCAGGAAATGGGAGAAAGACCAAATATATATTTCACCATATTACAATATCAAACCAAATTCCATTAATGATTTTAGGACATACAGATATTCTGTTTCCTCTCAGACAGTTTGGTAAGGATATTTTCCTACAACTTTTTTCCTTTATGTCTTAATTTTTAAATCAGGGGTCAGTAAACTTTTTTTGAAAGGGTCAGATAGTAAATATTTTAGGCTTTGCAGACCACAAGTGGTCTCTGCTAAATTCTCTTTGTTTTTTTTTTTTGGTTTTGTCTTTGTTTTTACTATGCTTTAATAATGTAAAAGCTGATCTTAGCTTGAGGATTGTACAAAAATGGCTTTAGTTCAAACTGTGGCCTGAAGTTGTTTGTCACATTACTTTATTATCATTTCAAATCCTGAAATACTTGTAATTACAATGCTTTTTCATTACCGGTACTGGTTATTGTTGACTCTTCTGCCTGGATTCATCTCACTATAGGACTATCAATTTTATTAGTCTTTTCAAAAAACACAGTACAAGTAGCAAGATTGCATCTTAAACCTGACCATATTGATAATTATATTAAATGTATATCATCTATATACTCCAATTAAAACATTGTTAAATTAGACAAAAAAGGAAGATTCAGCTATCTGTTATCTACAAGAAATACATTTTAAAATAAAGATACAAATAGGTTAAAAGTCAGAAGACGGATAAAGACTTACAATGCCAAATTCTAATCAAAGAGAACTAGAATGGCTATGTTACTATCAGACAATGAAGATTTAAGAAAAAGAACTATTGCCAGGGTTGAAAAGGACATTGTATAATGATAAAAAGAATAATTCATCCAAAGCCATACAAATTCTAAATGATGATGCACATAATGACAGAGCTTCAAAATACATGAAGCAAAATCTGACAGAACTAATAAAAAAAATTGACAAGCCCACATGTAAATTTGGAAATGTTAAATCCCTTGTACTAGCAACTGCTAGTAATCAGAGAGTAAATTAGTAAGGATATAGAATTCTTGAGAAACACTGTCAATCAACTGGGCTTAATTGACATATATAGACTGAATCCCAGCCTTTTCAAATGCACATGAAATAATCCCCAAGATAGACCCTTTACTCAGACAGAAAACAGAGGTTAGTAAATTTTTAGTTTCTTTTCTTTGTCAAGTTCTGCTCGGTAACAAATCTACTTTATTCAAAGGCCCTTTTACCAGGCAGGTGGTTCAATGTGTTTTTTGATTCACCATTCCCTTGATTGTGTAGCCCTTTGTACCACCAGTTTCATGGGGAGGTGATAAGCTATTAGGTACCCATGTGTGGCTTTGGACTTTTTCCTCTGGTCCCAGTCAGGCTTTTAGAGGCACAATTTGCACATAGCTAATATGTAAGAGCCTCAGGGAAAACATTGTTTTTTCACTCTATCTAAATGTTTACACTCTTGCTTCCGCTTAGTGTTGGCGTAGTAATTCCTCACTATCTTGTCAGTGTTTGATGCTGTTAAATATCTACTTTTCAAATTTTTATCCAGTATTTTCAATTGTTTTCAATGGGTGCAAAAGTATGAATACTCTACCCTGTTACATTCCCAGGATCATAACCCCGGTGAACTGCTTCTCTGCACTCAACAATATACAATGGTGAGACTATTTCTCAATAACATTGGTTCTCTATTTATTTTTTGTGGCTGAATGTTATTTCCTAACTAAATATAACAAAACTTACCTACCCAGTCTTCTGCCTATTTGTTTATATTTCTTCTGTCAGTTTTTTTATTAAATAACTCAGTTATAATTTTGCTTGTACATACATTTTGTGTACTTTTCTATTTTACTTAAATTTATAGCATTTACCTAAAATAAATTAGAATTTCATCTATGCTAATTCTTATAAAGAACAAAGGATAAATCAAGTGTCAAGTGTTTAGCATAATTCTGGAAAATTGCATGATACTGTGATTCAACAGCTTTTATTTTACATTTGGCTTTTATAGCACAAACTTAAAAAGAAAACTTTTTGTGAGAATGTTTAATTCCTTCATCTGTTTTCCCCTTTTGAATCATTTGATATTCAATAAAATATGATTTCCTGTAATAAATATGTTTTACAACCCATGTGGTTTAAGTCTCTTTTAAAGCACCTATCATATCATCATTCTTGCCAATTTTCTCTTCTTCAATTTGTGGAACCATCAATTGTAGACTGCAATGTGACTGAACTTTGTTATAAAATGTAAATTGTAACTGTATTTATTAAGAAGCCTCATGGACAGGAATATGTGGAGAATTTAAATGCTATGTGAAATCACCTTTCTTAATATGTAAAGGGAAAAAAATGCTTATAAAATATTTACATTCTTATATTGATAAAGGAGCTGGAAGCCAATTATGCCACTGGAATTTAGCTGGTTGATTTAAAGGTCTCAATAAAGGTTAGGGACATGTGTTCTTCCACTGCTGGTTAGCAAGTTTACATATCGTCTCTTCGTGTTTACTCGTAGATAATGATAAGAAGCAAAAATATAAATGTTTGTCTACCAAGTGTTATACATCTGTTTTTTTTATTTTTTTTATTTTTTATTTCAGGGTATTATGAGGGTACAAACATTTTGTTATTTGCCTCACCCAAGCGAGGGTTAGAGGTGTGCCCTTCCCCTCTACAATGCTCACCATGTCCTTTAGTTGTGAGTTTACCCCCCTAATCCCCCTAATCCCTGGAGAATATTACTGCCATGTGAGCACCCTAGTGTTCAACAGTTAGTACCAACTTGATGGCGAGTACAAATGGAGCCCATTCTTCCCATCTTGTGATACCTCCCTTCGGATAATGGGCTCAAGTTCAATCCAGGAAAATATAAGAGGTGCCAGATCACTGTCATTTCTTATAATTGAGTAATATTCCATTGTATACGTACACCAAATTTTAATAATCCACTCGTGAATTGACGGGCACTTGGGTTGTTTACACATCCTTGCAATAGTGAATTGTGCTGCCATAAATATTTGGATGCAAATGTCTCCATTATAGCATATCTTTTGCTCTGTTGGGTAGATGCCTAATAGTGCTATTGCTGGATCGAATGGTATGTCTATTTTTTAGCTCTTTGAAGTATCTCCAAATTCTTTTTCACAGAGGTTGCACTAATTTGCAGTCCCACCAGTAGTGTGTTTTTTTAACCACAAACCTGTGAAAGCTTAACCACATGGGTTGTAAAACATATTTATTATAGGAAATCATATTTAAAGTTATTAAGGAACAAAAATTTATCAGACTTGTTCTATCAATATTATTTACTATTTTTGAGAAAACTTTTCTGGCTTTCCTTTACCTGTAGAGATTTATGCTACCTCCAAAAAATCTGATCCAAGAACAATGTGAAGCTTAACGTTTTCAACAAAGCACTCATTTGTCCATTACTTCAAATATGACTTAAAGAGCTCTAAAATATCCTTATACTTGACCTCAGAAAATTCTTTATCCTTCACAAGATTTTCAATTTCAGTTTGCAATCATTTTGCATTGCATTTACACTTTATGATTATATTTGTACGAACCCATATTTTTAAAATATTCAATAATTTAAAATTATATTAAGAACAGGGATAAAATTATTTTTAAGTAAAGAGAAATACTTACAAGGATCAATGATGATTTCATTCCCCTAAGCAGATGCATTACTTTGGGGCCTCAGATTACGAATACTCATATAATACAGTTTGTCCTGGGTCTGTGTCTCTTCTCTGTAGTCATTTTCATTGGTCTGTATATTAGTGTTTGTAATATACTATTTCTGTTGGCCTATAATACATTTTTAATCCAGAATTGCAATTCCTAGTTTATTTATAAAATTGTCTTGCTATTATCTTTAAGTGAAATTCTCTAGTCCTGAATAAAATTTCCTTTGATATTTCATTGGATTTCTAGTATAATTTCAGAACAACTAGCGAATTTGCAAATTTGAGTCTTCACATCAAGAAGAGTTCACTTGCCAACAGAAGATGGGAAGGCAACCAAAAATGAGGGTAATTTATGTTTAGATTTCATTCTGTTTCTCTGAAAACAAATAAGGAGTCAATGCAATGTAATGGGAGTCAATATAGTATCACGGTTAAAGGCATGAAAGAGTGGACTTTGGAGCCAGACGTAGTTCAAAAACCTGGACCCAATAATTACTAGGTGTGTGATTTTGGACAAACTATTTAACGTTTTTCAGCCTCACTTTCCCCATCTACAAAACGGGATTAATAATAGTACCTACTTAATATGGTGTCTGTAATAATTAAATGAGTTTATATATGTAAAATGCTTAAAAGGTACCTGCCATATAGTAAGCATTATGTAAGTTTTTATTATTATTTGTTCTCTTAGGATAAACCAACTGTGGTACTTTCGGGAGACCAGAAAAAGAGAGAGTACCATGTTTTGCTGTTTGGGTTTGTTTTGCTATATCATACATGTGTAGAACAACATTGAATGTGATACTTACTGCTTTCTGCAAGTTTGTGCGGATCCCCAAAAGACTGACGGCAATATCCATTGGGACAAAGACCCAAATATCCTAAAATCTAGGACATGCTAGAGATTACGAAGTCAGTTCCAAACATCCATTACCCATCTCCAGCTTATATAAGTGAAGAAAAGAAATGTACTGGAAGTCTGGGGTTGAAGAGGCTGACAAAGAGAATTTGTTGGGATAAAGTTGTTGGAAAGCTGTGGCATTCTGGCTTGTCCTCACCCCAGGTCAGCCAGCCAGGCATTGAAGTAAGACCGTTGCTGAATAAGTCAAAAGGAAAGAAACTGACTAGAGTCTGGGCACAAAGCAAAGGCCGCTTTGGCAATATCCTACATGTCCAAGAACATCAAAGATGTCTGTTGCTGTGAGACTAGGCGCAACCTCAACAAGAGTGAGCCAGCTTCAGGGTATCTTAAAAAAGTAGTCTACCCAAGATGACCACCAGGAAAGGCCGATGGCCCCAGGAGAGAGTTGTCTGCAGGAATCCTAGAGGCTGAGATTGGAGTTAAAAGCAGTCAAGTAATGAAAGCGTAGCCTGACCAAAGGACCTACCCTGAGAAGTTTCCAACAGGAAGATCTCCAGGAAAACACACAAAAATATTCTAATGATAGGGGAATCCCTGCCAAAACTCCCCAAGTCACCCCGGGCACAAAACCAAAACCAGTTGGTTCTAAAAGGGTTCTTTACTGATTGGTTATGTTTGGATGCTTATTAATTACTGATTGGTTGCTTTTTGAAACCTGCCGCTGATTGGATGACTACAGATGTTTGTACATGATTGGTAGCTGACTACTACCCCAAACTGTATAAAACTAAGGGAAAACAGGGAAGTGGTGCTCAGAATTTGGTGGCAAGTCCCCTCTGAGCCCGCCGGCGAATAAACTCTGGTTCTCCGACTCTCCCTGTGCCGCTAGGTTCTTCCTTTGGGACTGGTCGCCGTAACACTTGCTGTAACACTAACACTGAAAAAATCAGCAATTGGCATTGCCACACTCAGAGACTCTACGCATAGTAAGACTTTTCTGTTTCTTGTCTCTCTTGCCTCTCTCTCTTCTGATCCTGGAATAACCAGATGAATTTAGAAAGTGAGAAAAAGTAGGAAAAAATAAGGTGAGAATCTTTTCAGTCTGGAGCAAATCCTACCTACAGGAGGGATGAGGTTTTAAAATGAATGATGTTTGGAGTTATGTGCTTATTAGCCTATATATTTGCATGCACTGTAAAGAAATAGAAATATAGGTGACTCACATGTAGGAAAAGAAGCTTAAACTCATTCAGATCGACATAAATGCAAATTAAGACCAGAGTAAGATTTCATTTTTTTAATTATTAAATTGGCAAAGACAAAACATTTGTGACACTGTGCTGGGGAGGACATGTGAAAAGAGAAATAGTTATTCATGGTGGGTGGTTAAACTGGATCTATGAAGTACAATCTCTATGAAAATTTTAAATGCACATATTCATTTACCAGCAAAACTGCTTCCAGGAATGTTTTCTATATAAAAATTGGCACAGGTATGTAAATTAAACTAATGTAAAAATGGTTTCATTGTAATCTGATTTGTTATGCAAAATATGGGGAATCGCCTTAATGCCCATCTGTAAAAAACTAAGTAAAAATATTTAACGTACCTTCATATAAAGGAATTCTGTACCATCATCCAAAATATTGAAGCAACTCTATAGGTATAAGTATGAAAAATAATTCAAGATACATCATGAAATGAAATAAGGCAAAGTACGGAACAGCATGAATACTATGCAATCACTGGTGAAAAATATATCTACAACCATCTTTTATATATTGCCAACTTTAAATAATGAGATTTTAAAAAATATGATTAAGTATGGAGTTTATTTGAGTGCAAAGCTTAAGGATAGCCACAAAGGAGAAACTAACTCCAAACAAATGGGTCAGCATTCCAAAATGAAGTTAAGGTCTCACTTATATAGGCAGAGACAGAGAAATTGTAGCAGGATTGCAACATTTCCCACACGAGATCAGTGCATACATTACCATGATTTGATTTCTACATTCCAGGGAAGATTACTACTCAGTGAGGAGGGGTAGTTATCCGAGGGGGTCTTATCTCTGGTGCCATTTGATCTTAATTATTTATAAGAAAAAGAAGACGAAAGTTGCAACTGAATGCCAGGGGACTCAGGCTGCATTGCAACATTCCTCTCAAGGCTCAGAAAAATTTAAAGTTTCACCAATTTTAAGTTTGAATTATTTAATGTCACGTGTATTTATTTATGTATAAATTCTTATAACATCTCTAGAAATTACAGAAAATAATGGTTGTCTCTGCTAGGATTTGAGTGGCTCAGGACAGAAGAACAACAGAGACTGGAGTCTTCAGCATACATACCTTAAAATTTTGTACCTTGTGTATTTACCACCTATTTATATAATAATAAAAAAATGAAAAGAAAAATTATTCTCAGAAAGGGAAAAAATTTGGAAAATCCTTAAAATATTAAGCAGCAAATTATCACCACAATACAAATCGAATTTGTGTGGTATTCTTCGTAGCTCACAAGATGTAAATAATGACAAAGACAAATTTTTATTCAAAAGAAAAATGCACCCACAATAATAACTAGTAGTGACTCAAACTACAATATGTTGTTTTTAGGGAAAAGAAACATGAATGTCTGAACGTGACCAAAAAAAAAAAACAAAGATATGAGATTGCAACTAGTCAATCCAAAGGCAAATTCGGGGACAGCATCTGGAGTTGCCAACTGGATACCTTTAGAGCCTCTAGAACTAAGTAGATATGACTATAGCTCTGGTGTAGTCCCCCTCCAAAAGATGATTCCATTGTGGCAAAAACAAAGCTGTGAAATTCTTTTATTTTGTACTTTTTATAGATACTTTTAGTCCATTGACAGCCTGATAGACCAACTCATTATGATAACCTCAGAGTGGGTAAAGAATAAATTCACCCACTTCTTTATGTGAGAAACATCTTATTGCTAGAGGAAACTACTGCTTTCGCAATTCAAAGCAGCCTCATGACAATCTGATCTGGAGTTTGTCATGGACAGGTTCAGGAATCACCAAGATAATTTTTTTTATTATTATTTCAGAATATTATGGGGGTACCAAGGTAACTTTAAATGAAGCAGAAACCCAGACTAGTCACGAGAGTGATAATAAATAAAGGTGAAGAAAAAACAGGAAAAAAAAAAAAACACGTTAGACCAATTTCAAACAGAGTTGGACGCATTAATAATTGATGCAAAAAATGTAACATTTTGAAATTTGAAATAATCTGTACACTTTGAATTCGATAGTTTAGGGGCCAAGGGAAAACTTCTTCTTTGTGTTCTGGAGGTTCCTCACAGGTAGCAGCCCTCAGAGAGAATAGGAATTCGCGAATGTTTCTTTCAGATCTCTATCGTGTTAGACTCTCAGTTAAATCTTTTCTAGATCCAGACAAGCGAGGGCCTCAAAGAAAGCTGGCTGCATTCATGCAGATTTTCTCTACAGACGCTAATCTCCCCCACAGAAGACAGCTTTACAGGACTACTTTTGTCTGAAGGTCCTCTGAACAGCCATCTCAAAAATATGTCAAAGAAGTATATTTTGAGGTAAAATATTTTGGTTTCCTTCAATAGAATTTACAAAATCCTTGGGTGCCAACAGTTTCTCTCGTCTGTAATGCAGCAGCAGTCAGATATGGAATTTCATCAGGCTATTTCTCTTTATTCAGGAATCTACTGAACATTCTTTGTAGAATCTGCATTTTCTGGACATATTTCAGAAAGTCCTACGTCTTTCAAGATTGATAAAAATGTGTTTGTCTTCCATAAGGAAGCCTATGTTAAGGAGAGGTTTGGCATAGATTCCTTTGACAAACATTTCTCAAGCACTTACTAATCATCAAGAAAAACAAATCAAAACCTCAATGAGATATCACCTAACCCCAGTCAGAATGGCTTTCATCAAAAAGTCCCCAAATAGTAGATACTGGCATGGATGCAGAGAGAAAAGAACATGTATACACTGTTGGTGGGACTGCAAACTCATGCAACCTCTATGGAAAATAGTATGGAGATTTTTCAAAGAACTAAAAGTAGACCTACCATTTGATCCAGCAATCCCACTACTAGGTATTTACCCAAAGGGGAAAAAGACATTTTATAAAAAAGACACTTGCACTAGAATGTTATTGCAGCACAATTCACAATTGCAAAGATGTGGAATCAACCCAAGTGCCTATTAATTTATGAGTGGATTAACAAAATGTTGTATAGGTATACCATGGAGTACTACTCAGCTATGAAAAATGAATTAATGCCTTTTGAAACAATCTGGATGGAACTGGAGACCATTCTCCTAAGTGAAGTCTCACAAGCATTGAAAAACAAATACAACACGTACTCACTATTAAATTGGAACTAACCGATCAGCACTCATGTGCACAGATGAAAGTGAAACACAACAGAAATCATGCGGATGGGAGCGGGATGAGGAGATGAGTGAAATCATGCGTAGCAGGTATAATATACACTATCGGGGTGATGGGCATATTTATAACTTTGACTCAAGCAGTCCAGAAGCAACCCAGGTAACCAAAACATTCATACCCCTGTAACATTCTGAAATTTAAAAGAAACATTTACAAGATAAAAAAATAATAATTGCAAAATATTGAAAGCAATTTTCTAAAGGTTAAATGGTGGTAGGCAAGATGAAAATCCTCTGTTCCCAAGAAGGACTACAGACATTTATAAAATTATCAACAAGGCTCAAGCTCGTTAACTTGATAATAATAGTTTGCAGCGAGGCATTGCCCCTACTCTCGTGGGCAATAGCAGCCTTCCCCTCCAGCAAATATATCCCCTTCTATTCCCCACCCACCTGAGGGGCTTTCTCCAGTACCATAGATTCTTCAACTATCCCTCACAGGAGCACTGAGATGGTTTATTTTCACAGAAACCATTTTTATTTCTCCACAGATTCCTGCCAATGCTTTATTTTTACCACTTTTATGTCAGGAGCGTTTGACAAATTTAGCACCATTTTCAAATGACTAAAAAACATAAAAGTTGCTTTACTTACTGATATTGTTAAAGGACTCTTTTGATTAAAATTATTGGAATATTTCATGTTGATATTTAAAAATTATTTGGCACAAAAAATAGACTTTTTAACCTATGTAGTCCGAAAGTTAAAAAAAAGCCAGATGACTTATTATGAACACTTATATTAAAATACATGATAATTAAAAGAGTCAATCCGATTTTAGAATTTAAACAGAAATTTAAAAGGTCCAAAAGGCCAGGAACAAAATTGGAGGGTTCATCCTACCATATGTCATGACTTTATAAAAAGCTACAATAATTAAAACAAAGATAGACAAATAAGATTGCTGGAATAGAACTGAGAGTCCAAAACAATAAACAAAGATACATTTAGCTGATTCACAACAAACGTGCCAGCACACTAAAATGAAAAAAGGATGATCTTAATAATAAGTTCTATTTGAATAATTCGATGTCCATATGGGGAAAAATAAATCTTAATGCTTAAATGATACAGAAAGCAATTTCATATGTGTTATAGATGGTGTGTGTGTGTGTGCGTGTATATATATATACACGCACACACACACACATATATATATGTTCAGTTTTGTAAAAGTAAAATGTGAAAGTAAGCATTTGAAAATAACATAAAGGGACATTTAACTTTCAAATAAGCAGAGATATCCGAAACAGCAAACAAAAAGCATTAAATGCAAAGAATACAAGTGTTAAATTAAGTTTAGCCAAAAGCTACCTCCTTACATATATTAAGTTTGGCCTAGAGATTTCTCCATACATAGTGAACTATAACTTAACTGGAAATTTAAACAGACTGTAACCCACTCTTGTATCAATCACAGAATTTTGTCCGGTCGCAGGCAGCCAACTGTTCAGTGTTCAAATAAGCAAACGCCAAGCTGTAGCCAACCCAGTTGTTTCTGTACCTCGGTCAGTTTTCTGTACATCACTCTTCTTTTCTGTCCATAAATAAGGCAGCTCAGAGCCACTCTGAACCTATTCTAGTTCTGGGGGCTGCCAAATTTGCACATCACTTTTTGTTAAAACTGTGTTGTATGTAATTTGTCCAAAGTTTTTCTTTTAACGGAAGTGATAAATTTGGACTTCATTTAAAATAAGGACTTGCTCATTAGAAGACATCATTAAGATAGTAAAACAATTAAGCCACAAAGTAAGAGAAAAGTATTTTCATTTATGTCTAATGAAGGATTTAGATACATAATATCTAATTTCTACAAAGCAATAATAAGGAGATAAAGAGATAGTGCAGTTAAACGCAAATGAAAGAAGCACTTCAAAAAAGAAGATATCCACATATATGTGGTTAATTAACTTTTGACAAAAGAGCCTAAATAACTGAAGAGAGAAAGGATATTCTTTTCAATAAATGTTAAAAAAACAAATAAACATCTATATGCAAAAAAGAAAGAACTTCAAATTTTATCTTATATGATATAAAGAAAATTAACTCCAAATGGATAACAGACTTAATTAAAATCTAAACCAAAAAGCTTCTGAAACAAAACATAGAAGATACAATCTTTGTAATCTTGGACTAGTCAAAAATTTCTTAGTTAGGTCTCCCAATCCATAAGTCATGTCAGAAAAAGGAAAATTCAAAAAAAAATTCTAAGTGGCCCACAATGGCTGCAGCCAGGAACATGGGTAATAAAACCCCAGAATTTTTTCAAAAGAAGATAGACAAATGGCCAAAAAACATATGAAAAAATTTTTAATGTCACTAATCATTAGGGAAATGCAAATTAAAACCACAATGAGATAACACCTTACTCCTGTCAGAATGGTCATTATTAAAAAATCAGAAAACAACAGATGTTGGTGTGGATGCAGAGAGAAAGGATCACTTATACACACTGTTGGTGGGACTGCAAACTAGTACAACCTCTATGGAAAACAGTATGGAGATTACTCAAAGAACTAAAAGTAGACCTATTGTTTGATTCAGCAATCCCACTACTGGGTATCTACCCAAAGGAAAAAGAATCCTTTTATCAAAAACACACCTGCACTTGAATGTTTATCTTATTGCAGCACAATTCACAATTGCAAAAATATGGACTCAACCTAAGTGTTCATCAAGTCTTGAGTGGATAAAGAAAATGTGATATACACATACATATGCATGCACACGTATACAAACACACACACACACACACACACACACACACACACACACACACACACCATGGTGTACTACTCAGCCATAAAAAAGAATGAAATAATGTCACTCACAATAACTTGGATGAAACTGGAGACCATTATCCAAAGTAAAGTATCTCAGGAATGAACAAACAAATACTACATGTTCTCGCTAATAAGTAGGAGCTAAATGATGGGTGCACATGGGCAAAAAAGATATAAAGGACATTGGAAACTAAGAAGGGGGAAGGTTGGGAAAGGAGTGAAGGATAAAAGCTTACCTACTGGGTACAATGAACACTGTCCTGGTGGCAGGTACACTGAAAGCCCTGATTTCAGCATTATGCAGTGTATCGATGTAACAAAAACGTTTATACCCCCTTAATATTTTGAAACTAAAAAGAAAAAAACCAACTATTTTTGAAGGAAAAAAAAAAAAACACCTAGGCCTATAAACTAAAACTGACGTCTTTCCTGTGTAACCGGAGTTTGTTAAATATTTCACTGACAGGTACCAGTTATAAACATGTTTATCAGGTTTTGAGATTCCATCTCAAACAGGATGGAATCGGTCACCCTCCACTGGACCTTCCATCAGACCCTAAGATATCTAAACTTTCTCCCAACCCACTCAACCACATATTTACCTTACTTTATGTACAGCATCACTGAGCACCAATCAGAATCACAAAAATGTAACTGGCGCTTCACTATCCACTTCTCCAACTTCCTGTGTCACTTAGAAAATCCCCATCTTAGAAAATGTATACATAATGTATACCTATTCATGTAACCTACTTTGAGACACATTCTCAACCTATACTGAGTCTGTGTTCCCCAAGCTTAAGTGCTCAAACTTGGCTCAGAATAAATCTAACTGTGATGTCTCTAAGTTCTACCGTCTGCTCAGGGGTGGGGAATCTGCAGCCTTCTGATTTCAGGATTGTTCTTTTTTAAGCACAAAAGGAGTCAAGAAAAGCTTCTTCTTTCTTTGCTGTGCCCCTTTTAATAAAAGGATTTGTTCTGTAAAATCTGGATTCAGTCAAAAGGCCATACTTAAGGACCTAGAAGGCTACATGTGGCCTTAAGGCTACAGGTTCCCCAAGTGCCTATTATCTCACTTTTTGCTTGACAGGCATAAAAGATAAAATTCATAAATTGGACTTCATAAAAATTTTAAATTTTTCTTCAAAAGACCTTGTTATAAAAATGAAAGAGAAGCCACAAAATGGAAAAAGTATATATAAGACACATATCTGTAGTCAGGATAGAGAAAGAACCATTAGAAGACAAAAACCCAATCTAAAAATATGGGCAAAAGGTTTGACAAAAGAAGATATGTCATTGAAAATAAGCACATGAAAAGTTGTTCAACATCATAGTCATTAGGAAAATGCAAATTAAATAACACAACAATACAAACCTACTAGAATGACTAACATCTAACCATTGCTAGCAGAATTGTACCCTGGAAAAATCCAGTTAGAAAACGTTTGCCAGTATATACAAGATGTGACCATGTGTATGTACTATATAACTCATCAATTCCCATCCTAGGAGATACACACACACACACACACACACACACGCACAAGAATGTTCACATTAGCAGTATTTTAATAGCCAAAAACTTGAAATAAACTAAAAGTCCTATAAGTCCAACAATAGTATTATGGATAAATAAATGTTGTTACATTCATACACGGACTATTACACAGCAAGAAAAAGAACTACACAATACATTCAACAATATGGATTAACATTGGACATATAATATTGAGTAAAAGCCAGACTCAAGAGTACATAGGTACGATTCCATTTGTTTAAAGTTCTGAACAGGCCAAAAGAATACACAATTATAGAAATCAGAATAATGGTTAACTTTGGAAGTAGGGATAAATAACTAGGAGTCTTCTGGGATTTTAATATAATTTGTATTAGTCTGCTTGGTGTCTACTTGGTTGTGTTCAATTTCTAAAAATGTATTAATCTGCACACTTAATGATCTTTGTACTTTTGTCTTGTATATTTCAATTTAAAAGTTTACTTTTAAAGTTATTAATTAACAAAATCTAGTGAAATATGTTTTTTTTTTGTTTCTTCTTA
>RJWJ010009691.1:0-49415 GCA_004363605.1 Indri indri | reverse complement strand
TATTTTTAGCTGTCCAATTAATTTTCTTTCTATTTGTGGTAGAGACGGGGTCTCGCTCTTGCTCAGGCTGGTCTCGAACTCCTGAGCTCAGAACGATCCGCCCGCCTCGGCCCCCCAGAGTGCTAGGATTACAGGCGTGAGCCACCGCGCCCGGCCTACTGTATTCTTTTTAAGACATGGGAGTCTTGCTATATTGCCCAGGATGGTCTCGCTAACTCCTAGCCTGAAGCAATCCTCCCACCTCAGCTTCCTGCATACAAATTTCTGTTTTAAATCTATTATGATTAATAGGTTGGGGCCCAAAGATGGAGAAAAACTAATTCTCCTTCTCAATTAGTTCCTAATGGCCAAAAACAGAGGAAGACAGCACAACCAAAGGCAAACAAAGCATTTGACTCTGGCCGCTCCCCAACCCTGCTCTAATGTCATTTGGATGTCCCACCCCACCCCCATGAAGTGCCACAGGTTATTCCACTGCCAGTGAAATAATACTGAAGATACAATTTTAAGAAATACTACACCTAGAGACATTCTAATTTATTTACTCTAGGAAAATGTATAATGTGATCTAAAAAGTAGACAACACTCAAGAATGGCAATCAAATACAATACACAAAATTTGCTGGGAGGTATGAATGATACCCTTAATAATATACTTAGTACTTCCCAAATTACTCACTCTGAAAATTACAGTTCATGGCCTGCATAGCTAAGACAAAACCCACACACTTATGATAGCTTTATATGCTCAAATGATCTTTTGAAAATAAAGGACCCATCCCTGTAAATTATTTATACATGTTTTTCCTAATGGTCCAAAAATATTTTATGTGGTATCTGGAATTAGCATACAAAAACACTTCTCCTTTATGACATAAAGTTGATGTCAGTGCTGTTGTATGTATGTTCAGATGTTCTTAATTACCTTTGGTACATATGGATCCCAATCTATGTACCCTATATTATCTGTAGCCAATCGAGCAAAGAGATTTACTAGTTGCTGAAAGTAAACAAGAAAAGACAAAATGAACACATTCATTGTTTTTAAGTATCACAGTCACGTTCCTTATCCATTTGTTCTTTTCAGCAATCATTGTACAATTTAATAGTTTATGACTTTTTTCAAAACTTCCAAATTTAAGTTCTGATTCATGTTACACATTTACAATCAACTACAGTTGAAATGCTTCTATAAAGTAAAATGACAAAGCAATCCCCAATGCAGACAGAAAAGGAAATTTTAATTGAACAAATATGCAGAAACATCCACTATGGGTCCAACACCATGCTAGTGTAGGTACCAAAAAAAAAAACAACAAGGTCTAACATTTCATGCATTTCACAATAACATGCTTATACAAACTAAAATAAATGTCTACTTTTGTTAGACTATAGAATAAAATAAAAATAAAATAAAATAAATGGCTGATAACATCGCTAACAGCCAATTCTAAGGAACTCAGATATCTATTTATCTCCTAACTAAAAAGCAGAGGACAAAAAAAAAAAAGGCATACTCACCCCCTCCCACTGTGGGAGATTTTGCACTGAAACCCAAAGGCCAATTAATTCATCAAACCAAAGTCTGAAGAAGAAAAATGTTGTTATGAATAGCAAGTGATTATAGAAAGTGGTTCAAAGCCAGGTATCCTTTGTATTTTTTAAATCTATTATTCTTACTGATAACTACACAACCTAGAAAAAATAATACTGAAAGTTACAAACTTAATAGAACAAAAGAGTATTTCTTGTTGAATATTCCCTTTCCAATTTATTTATGCTAAAAAATGTGATCTCACCTATTAAACTACTTATTAAATAATTATTGTCTATTCTTATTTAACAACTGTTCACAATTTTCTTCTTCCTCTCCCCTGCCTTTATCCCTTTATCTGTGTTCCTGTTACTACCTATTCTGGCAATTCTCCCTTTCTCTCCTAATTTCTTAAATTAAAACCCTCAACTTATTTGGCTGGTCATACAAGTATTATTCCCTCTTTATTTACAATCTTATGTTTAACTGTTTCAGCCTTCACATACTTCAGGTATAATAAAAATAATAACAGAGTTTGCAAATTTTTTTTTTACTTATTATTGCTTTACTAGTTTATACATCTTTATTTCCTGCTTTATTCTAGAATTTGTCAAGATATGTATATACTTACTGAAAACCTTTATGATGAAGTTCTGGAGGAAGGGAGGTAGGAAGAAATATTTCAAAATAAGTGATGGCCTTTTGCATTGTTACATCAAAAGGGCACATTAAAGGCCGCCATTCTTCTAGCATCTCAGCTGTGGCATCTGCTGGAAAATATCTAATAAAAAAGAAGGTTTTCATGTATGATCATTGGCTAAAAGCTCTACAAAGTAACATATGACTGACAAAAAAGGACAGGAGGGAAATGGATTTCAAAAGATACAACATACACTACGAATGTCATATTAGCCCACAATAAACACATTTTCACAACACTAAAATAAATACCCCATCACACTTCGAAGAAGGCAAATTCTCCTCTTGTCTAAGGGAATTTTTTTTAATGCAAAAAAGTTGATAAAACTCAGATAAAATACATTCACTGAAATCACCAACAAAGTTAAATATGGTGGTTGTTTTACTACCTTTGTGCTAATTTAATAGCAATTGAAAAAAATCTTGAAAAAAGAAAAAAATCTTGTCATGTAGAATTCAGTCTACATAAGAGAAGGATAATTGTGAAGAAAGAGAACATCAGGAATCTCTAGCCACCTTTGGATAAACCATTTACCCTCAGTGGACCACAGAGTCCTCCTGCATACAAGAGAGGACTGGACTACATATTCTAGTCCTGCAGGCTCTAATATTCTGCAACTCTATGAAATGGGCAAGAGTGTCCCTGGGATAGAGGAGACTTGCAAAATTAAAAATGTGCAGACACACACAAATGACGGTAAATGGATAAAGAGGACACATGTATAATTACTAAATACACCTTTAAGAAGTTTATTTTAATTTTTTTTTAAAAGGCAAGGTCTCACTATGTTGCCCAGGTCAGACTCAAACTCCTGGGCTCAGGTGATCCTCCCACCTCAGCCACTCAGGCTGGACTACAGATGCGCCCAGCCTTAAGAGGTTTAATGCATTAACTGCCAAGTGAGTTGTATTTAACTTGTTTTGAGCCAGGGACCTTACCAAGCAAAACTTGAACAAAACCCTGCAGTTGGTTTGTGCAAATCTTACTTGTTGATGTTCTGTTACAATTAATATTAACAAGTTAATTCTAAAAACGTGGATTAAATGAATAGAAGTCAATGACAAATTTTTCATTAAATTAGAAAGGATCATTTTGTTTTCAAAGTTTTTATTCTACTTTTGTAATAATACACCGTGGCCCCAAGGAAAAAATTTTTTTTTTAGTGTAGCAGTCAATGTGTTGAAATGAGGAACAGTACATTGAGAAGTTCTGATTCTTCCCAAAGAAGTTGGGAAAGTCCTTCAAATCCACTTACAGGTTTGGCCTACACATCATATTATTAATCCTATTATATCATAATATACCTGTGTTAATTAAAATCACACTTCACTATTTCCCATGAAAAATAAAATTACATTTCTAGTAATACTTTCGTTGAGTTCACAAAGCATTATGTGCCAGGTCCTTGTATAGCAGGCTGGAATTTAAAAAAAAAAAAACAAAAACAAACTATTTTCCACCTTCAAGAATCTCATACATTCCCCTTCTTAATTTTTCTGAGTCAACTGTTAGCCTAGTAATCCCAAATAAAAATTTGGGGTTTCTATGAATTACCTAAGAGCCAGAAAGTACCTCAGTAATAATCAAGTTTCAGGCCGGGCACGGTGGCTCACGCCTGTAATCCTAGCACTCTGGGAGGCCAAGGCAGGCGATTGTTTGAGCTCAGAAGTTCGAGACCAGCCTCAGCAAAAGTGAGACCCCATCTCTACTAAAAATAGAAAGAAATTAGCTGGACAACTAAAAATCTATATATAAAAAAATTAGCCAGGCATGGTGGCACATGACTCTAGTCCCAGCGACTCAGGAGGCTGAGGCATGAGGATCACTTGAGCCCAGGAGTTGGAGGTTGCTGTGAGCTAGACGGACACCACAGCACTCTAGCCAGGGCAACAGAGTGAGACTCTGTCTAAAAAAAAAAACACGAAATAATCAAGTTTCCAATGAGGAAACACAGACTAAGAGGGTAGCACAAAATTACACTGCTCATTGGTGGTTTATGACTCAGATTAGATCTTAAGCCTCTTAAGAGGGAGATATCTTATATTCCAAAAGTACATTTGCCCAAGACTGAGTAGCATAGTAGGTCAGCAATAAATATCTCATTTGCTGAATAATTTACTTATTAAATAAATAAGACTCATATTACAAGCATATGATAAATACAGTAGGGCTTTCCATTCAAAAGCAGGCCGGGAGTGGCGGCTCACGCCTGCAATCCTAGCACTCTGGGACGGCGAGGCGGGAGGATCGCTCAAGGTCAGGAGTTCAAGACCAGCCTGAGCAAGAATGAGACCCTGTCTCTACTTAAAATAGAAAGAAATTAGCAGGACAACTAAAAATATATAGAAAAAATTAGCCAGGCATGATGGTGTATGCCTGTAGTCCCAGCTACTCGGGAGGCTGAGGCAGAGGATAGCTTGAGCCCAGGAGTTTGAGGTTGCTGTGAGCTAGGCTGAGGCCACGGCACTCTAGCCCGGGCAACAGAGCAAGACTCTGTCTCAAAAAAAAAAAAGTATTCACTGCATCCACAGCATCTAAATAGTTTTAAAATAGCCCGATAATAGGAACAACAAAATAGTTCAATTACATAAAATTGAACTATTTCAGTTCTATTCATATTCACCTTTAATCATAAGACTATGGAACATTTAAAGTTAAACATTCTCTGGAAAGAAAACATAGTAGATGGAACAGCCGGAGCAGAAGAACTTGGCAGTGACAGACAAGGAAGGGCCCCTGGAGCCGGCTGTGGTGGATGCCTTTGATTAATTCTGGCACTTGGTTGCCCAGGGGTGTCCCAGCAGCCCAGCTACTTGTTCATGGTTCAAACTGCCACAGGCTTTTCTGTCACCTCTTTCATCTTTCACCTTAGCCTGGTCTTTGCCTTAAGCTGACATAGCAGGGTCTTTCCTGATTGGATCCACGCAATGTTTTCCTAGATCCTGCCTTGCTCCCTGTTGCCTTCACACCATGGAAAGACTGGGGCTGAGTCCTGCTCAGGCCTTTACTGTCTGAGTAAAGCAGGCACTTGACCTTGCTGTAGCCCAGGCCTCCAGTGAACTCCCCCCACCCCAAAAAAGAAAACACAGTAGAAAAAAAATATGGACCACCTTCTTAGCATTACTCATATTTTAACCTCAATAACAAACAATAATACTCTAGGAAAATCTTTCAAATAAGGCAATTGTATATAAATTATGATATTACTTTATAATGGGCGACTTTAAAATTTCTAAATTTATGAATGAAATCTGAAAAATGTGCTCATGTCTGTAATCCCAGCACTTCAGGAGGCTGAGGGAAGAGGATAGTTTGAGGCCAGGAGTTCAAAACTAGCCTGGGCAACACAGTGAGATCCTGTCTCTACAAAAAATTAGAAAAGCTTATCCAGCCATGGTGGTGTGCACCTGTAGTCCCAGCTACTTGGGAGGGTGAGGCAGGAAGATCACTTAAGCCCAGGAGTTCGAGGCTACAGTGAGCTATGATCATGCCGCTGCACTCTAGCCTAGGCAACAGAGTGAGACTCTGTCTCTAAGAAAATAAAAATTAAAAAAAAAAAAAGATATCTGAAAAATTCAATTCAGGAGTTAGAAATGGTATGTTGTGCTCAGTGACTAACACCACAATGTCAGAAAGTATTTATACCTTTAATTTCCTCTTCAAAGCACACTAAAGATGGGGGAAAGCCCACAGAAACAAAAAGAGGCTTTAGACTGAGAAGTTACTTACGGTCGGCAGCTTTTCACGAGTGTTTTGAGAACATTTTCTACAGAACTGGGGGTGGGGGGAGAAAGCCATTTGATAAATTAGACTGGTATATTTTAAGAACACATCTAATTCAATAAATATTTCTAAGATATGCTCGTACACTTAGATATTATCTGTTTACATATAATAACTAATCCTTCTCTTTCATACAGACTTTTAAGGATTAACTACCTAAACTTCTTAATCTACTCTTTCCTTTGTGTTCATTTTGCTCTCTGCTATGAACTAATGGGAAGAAAACACTACACCGGGAAAAGGATGAATCATTTTCAATCTTTACAAAGTAGGCAGCAACACCCATACTTATCAATGCATGAATAAGTATGCTCAGTGGCTTAAATTTTCAAATAATAATTTTTACTGAGTGCTGTTACATCAAAATACAAGTAGTAGATATACCAAACTCTCTAGTGTGTTTCTATCAGCAGCTGCCACAAATTAGTTTTCATATCAATTGATGAGAGTTCTATCACCCTCCAAGGCACTTTACTGCCAGCAACAATCATCAAAAAGAGCAACAGTCACCTCTTTGACCAGCTACTTACAAAGTTAGCTGAATAACATTTAAAACTGTAACTTATTTTTCAACCTGTAGGTGCCTCAAGTGAATATAGGAGACCAACACAAACTTTTGTGTATGAATTTATCATCAGCATTTCTGTTTTTATGAAAAGGCTAATGTGCACTGGTTTAAACACATGACCAGAATGGAATATTTAAATTATTAACTAGATAACAGTCAAAAGAGTTAAGTGCAAAGAAACAAAATAAACAAAGGGGCATTAGGTAATTGTCCACTGGAATTTTAAAATACATGCATGACTACTTACAGTATCATGTGTACAAGTAAAAATAAAGTCTGCAAATCTCAGGGAAAAAAAAGAAAAGGAAAAAAAAATATACGGGGAAAGGGTAACTTTCAGGCGCCTGACAATTTCTTATTAAGCTTCTTGAAATTCCTAAGTACAGAAGTCTATCCAGCTTCTCTGAAAGCTTAAGAACTAATCTGCAAAGAAATTCCAAGGAATAACACAAAGCAATCTCAACACAAGTAATCAATATATTATATAACTGAGAGAGAAAACTATAATCTCCTTACTTGGAGCAGTAGGAATCCTCTTTAATTTCAAAACTACTCAGAGAAAAATTAACTTAAGAGGAAACCAGACTACACTCATGCGATGAATTCTAAAATAAAAAAGAGGGCCACATGGCCAGAGGGCCATCATAAAGCATTTTCTCTGATCATCTGAGAGAGGTTCTACTTTCTCTCACAAAAAATGGTAAGCAACTCAGAAACACCGTTTCTAAGTTTGCTGGGTAAAAAAAGGGCAAACTTCTTTCCAACTACATTTAAAGCTCCCTGACAACCACAACTGTGATTTTTACTTCTGAGGCATTTCCAAAGTGCTTATAACACAGCTATTTGTTCATATATATCTCTTTAGCTATCTATTTACTTATGATACTCAATAAACATATTATATCAGGGCAACAAAGAGCACAGATCTTGGATCTTTTAGTTTGAAGAATCTCATTTAGTAACAAATTAATAAAATTAACAGCCAAATTTAAAGATCCATCCAGTTTCAAACTAAATATAGCTTAATTTAAATGCAGATTATTAAAAAAGTAATTCTAAAATGGTAAATTATCTGTCAATGGAAATAAGCAGAAGATACATTCTACCAGTCCCTAAAGTTTATGTTCTCATCCACTTTACATTTATTTGACTGGTTTTGTGGCAACTCCTTTGAGAGACAGTGCTACAAAGAAAATCTGCTGTTTTCACTTCGTAATTTCCCTATATCGACAAACTTTCACATTATGTCAAAAATGATTCTAGAAAGCAAGTCTTAAAACGCTATAAAGCTGAATGTTTTCTCCAGTTCCCTTCACTCGTCAGAAGAATAGGGAGTTAATTATAACACTTCGTAGCATCACTTCACTCATTAGAGGATCAGAGTATGCGGGAATGTGATTTAGTTCATCTAAAAGTCAATTTCAACCCCTTCTTAAATATAAGGCCTGTACCATTGGGTTTATGCTCTTTATCCAGAAAAGAGTATAATCTCTCTAACCTGTGATATCTGTATATTGACCTTTTGTGATTCTTGTAATCTCTCAAGATGAAGGGAACAATGTTTCTGTTTAAAAATAAAATGAAAGGTTAAGGCTAGATGCTGCTAGACTATATTTTTCACTAATTTTTAGAGGGAGTGAATAATCACTACATACTTTCCAACTGTTGGAAATTTATCATATTAAAGTGGTAACCATTCAAAACACTTTTTTTTTTTTTAATCCAAAGGGATCTACAGAGTGACTAAGCTTTGATTGGGTTTTCTCATACCCTATTTCCTCTTTGAAAAGGTATGTTAAGTTGAGAAAGACAGCCATAGCAGAGCATGTAATGGCTGACAGTTTGGGTTTATAGTCGGACAGACCTGAATTTGAATACCAGTTCTACTACTTCCTAGGAGCGTAATAAAATAGCTCAGTTTTTTCATCAATATGAGTAATAATACCTACCTCTCATAGAGCTGTTAATAAAAATTAAATGAGATAATGTATAGAAAGCAGTTGTGTGGCCCAGAATTAAGGACAATAAATATTAATTATTATTTCATACTTAGCCAAAATAAACTATATTTACAATTTCCTTAAGAATTGAAATTTTGTGCTGACTTTGCTTTGACATTGATTCTATTGCCCCTGAGTTGCTATTAATTTATGATTTAGGATATCACATCAAAATAAGAAATTCCTCCCAAACTACTACCTTATTATTATATTAAGGACAGAAAGTGAGTTCTTATCCCAGTTCTTAAGCTCTTGTTCCAGTTTCAACCAATAACTCTGTATGAATTTTCTTCTCTGGGCCTCAATTTCCTTATGATGACATTTCTTATGATGATATCAATAAAGTAAAGGCCAAATATGTAGCAGATAAGCCTGAGGAATGGCAATAGCCTTAGCCTCTAGTTACTCTACTTACTGAGATAGTGAACTTACATAATCTTTGGAGGTTTATGCCTCCTGCCTCCTTGGCCTTATGTAACTATCAGGACAATATTCACTTCTAAACGACAGAAATGTACAGCAAATGGTACATTCAAGATGAGAGCAAACTGGACTGCTCATAGCCAGAAATACTTACTTAAAGCTTCACTTGACAATTCTTAAATTAAAACTTAACTTCAGAATAATCCTATTTAATTTTTCATAAATCAGCTGGGAAACTGTAACAATGCCATATTCTGTATATATCTGCCTTAATCCCCTTATAATTTTATGATAACTGCTTATACAGTATTTCTTTTCTTAAGCATGTGCCAAACATTTCACCTAAAAGTCAGTTTTACCTGCTTTCTCTAAATCTAAACAGATCCACCATAAGTCAGTCAAACATTATCCATCTCATATCTAATCCTTCAAAATCTATCATTGCTCAGTTAAATTATTAAGTAGTCATTTTTTCATAGCCACTATACTCAAAATTGGGGTTAAGATAATTTCACCGTTAAGAAAGGTACAAATAAAGTAAATTTTCACCACTGATGCAGCATTAACATTGGCTTTTCATTAAAATTACTTAAAGAAAAAAAGTATACTTTTATGGAAAATGCTAAGAAATTGTAGTAATCCTTACTACTCATGTAAAAAGAACATGCACGATTGTTTTAAATGATGACAAGCCTGATCAATTTGAACCAAGTATTTTTTAAAATTGCTTTAAAAAGATCAGTTTTTAAAGAAAGATCATTATAGCACACAGACAACTTTTGGAGGAAACATTATCAAAATTATTAATAAAAATCAACCACATATTCTCTAATTTCCAAATAATAGCAGAATATTTTAAAAAGCAGCCAGGGCGCAGTGGCTTACATCTGGGAGGCCAAAGTGAGAGAGTTGCTCGAGCTCAGGAGTTTGAGAACAGTCTGAGCAGAAATAAGACCCCGTCTCTACTAAACAGAAAAATTAGCCAGGCATCGTGAGGCATGCCTATAGTCCCAGCTACTTGGGAGGCTGAGAAAGCAAGATTGCTTGAGCCCAGGAATTGGAGGTTGCAGTGAACTATGATGATGCCACTACACTCTACCCAGGATGCCAGAGCAAGACTGCCTCAAAATAAAAATAAAAAAGCAAACAAAGTGTTCCTCAAATACTACATTAAAAATCATTGCAAATATCACATTAATGATCATTGTTTATTAACAAAATAACTACAAAAACTATTTTAAATTTCAATGGGTACTCAGAAATTAACTCCCATCATTTCATTATCCTGTTAAATTCTGTAGCTAGAGATCATTCATGAGTTGCTAGTAGTAACTTAAGCTCAGGAGTGTGACCATATGTGCCAAGAAACCCCAAAAATATGTCTATTAAATAGAACATGACCTTTTGATGCAGTGAACGGGGAGAGGAGAGGACAAAGCATCTCACTGTCTTAAAGATAAGAGTACCAATTCAAATTGCCCTTTGATAGATCAATAGACATCAAGAACAAGTACCAGAAAAAGAAGGTATCAAATTTCTGCAGAGGCAGATTAATATGAAAAGTGAAAGCATAAGATACCCTTAGAACAGTAAATATAAAAGAAAAATAAATACTAAAAAAAATTTGGAAAAATAGTAAATAAGTTATGTAGGCCCAAACTATTCATGATAAAAATAATGCAAACCATTACCACTACCCACAAAAATTAATTTAGTGGTAATAAAACTAAACAAATTTATAAACATAGCGATTCAAATATGAACTGTCCATGCCCATTTGTAAAAACTGATCTATGCATAATTCCCCCACATTTGGTGAGTAGTGCTGCCTATATTTGTAACATGCAATATGCTACTCAAAGGAAGTATATGGGACACTGTCATATGAAATAAAACCATGCCCATAAGATTCATAAGCTTCTTTTATAAAGTAAACAATAGTTAATTCTTACATTGCCAGTGTCAAATTCACAATTATCTCCTTTCCAATTTTGCTTTTTTGATTACATAAAAAACCCTACAAAGTACTTCTCCAGTAGAAAGTAGAAACAGACAAGGAGAGTGAAAAGGGTCTTCTGCGCCTGAGACAAAAAGGCAGACAGAAAGAAGAAAGGCAGTGGGAGAAAAACAGAAGAAACAAGAGTAGGAGATGGGATAAGGAGAGAGGAAAGGAAGAAAAAAGAAAGAAGGGACAAGAGATGAAAAGTTCATCATCTTTGCTCCAAACAACAGAACTTTTAAAATCATGTTGAAATGCACGGCGCTCTAAGCAGTGGTTTCAATAAGGACAAATACATAAGACACATGACTTTAAGATTTGAAAGACAAACAGTTAACAACCTTTTACTTTTGATTATAAAAATAGTATTCTAAAAATAGTACACAAACACATGTAAGTCAGCTGACAAAACTGTTTCACAATGTGTCAGAATATATTCAAGATAACACTCAGAACAAAATAATTTATTTTTGCCACTGAGTATAAGTAGGTAATATTATCCATGAATTTCCTTTTAGAATAGGTTACAAAATGCAAAATGCAAAATGGAGTGCCGAGTCTGTTAAGAGTTGAGTCACTGCTTTAAACCAGGCAACAATTTCAGCAGAGTCATGATGTCTCTTTAAAAGACCAAGAACAAAAAAAAGACAAAGAACAGCCAAAGTGAAACTTTTAAAAGCAAGGATGACCATACCACTTCAGGAAGAGACATGGTAAGCAGGATATCAAGATGCAGGGCTGGAATTTAAGAAGCACTGACTGATAGTGGCACTAACAGAAGACTTCCAGGCAAACAGCTAGTACTACTGAAGAGGAAAACCACAGATATTTATTAATGACCACACAGGACTTTAAAAGAAGTGGCTGCCTTTGCAAAGGTACACCTGCAAGGCAGGAAGTTATGATGTAGCACGTAAAGGACATATTGAAGAACAAGGAATTATTGACGAAGTCACCTTCCCTTCCCCTTCATGTGCCAGTGACTTTCAGAGTAAGCCAAATAATCAGCCAGAAAAATCTCAGAAAGAAACTGATTTGAACACAATTCGAAGGTCTCTGAAATCTATGAAATGGTTATGCCAAGTAAGAAATTCCCTAAGCTCATATTTAAAGAAGACTCAGTCAATCCAGTACAAGCCATGCTCCCCACAGCAGAAATAACACTCAAAAGGAATCTCTGCAACAAAGCTTTATATTAAATTTGGGGCTTTCACAATAATTGTAAAAGCACCTTGCACATTGTATCACTCAGTTTCATGATAAAATTTGCTATTTTTATGGTTGAAATGAGTTTCACTGTTACAACACATGAAACTTTCAGGAAATAAATGACTTCTGACCACTCTACGTGTCCAAAATTGCCTCAAACCAGTTAGGACCTAAGTTCAGGATCTTTTTTTTTCACCCTTTCCATTTATATAATTTCACATCTGCCATCTATAGTCATTTTCAAAAAATTCTATGGTAAGCGGCACAGACTGCTGACCTAAGTGAAACCTAAGGATTAATCATGGGTTAAATGAACTGAACTGTGGAGGCTACAAGAAATAATGAAATAATGTAGACATGTCTAAGATTGAGAAGAGAAACCACAGAAATAGACTTTAAAGACTTGATTCATAAAAGAGAACACGGAAATTAATATAGGCATATGGAATGGATTCTTTAGGAAATGAGTATATAAATATATGACAAATGACTCTAGACAATGAGAGAAAACAGCTATTAAAAACTGCAGAAAAATTTCCTAAAAATCAACCTTAAACATAAATTTAAGAGCAATGTTTTAAGCCAAACATGATAAAATTGAGAAAATTAAGAGCTAGATCACAACTAAACAGAAATGATACTTGGTAGTCAAGTCTGAAATCACAATTAACCAAAAAAGGCACATGATTCTACTTACTCCGTAAATTCAGAATATGAAACATACAAAAATTAGAGGTTTTGAAGAGGCATGATGTATGTGCAAGAAGCCAATAATCACCAAGAGATTTACAGTCTAAACATTACTAGGAAACAACATAAACCAATCTCTGTGCAGTTGAATAGTTTGTGCTCTAACAACAGCCAATCACTGAAACTGATGCTGCTTTTTTTTTTTTTTTTTTTTTTTTTTGGTGCCATGACTGGGATTGTGTGTTCTCTGGAATATGGGTGTCTTCTGGCATATGCAAAGCTTCTCTTTTTAAAGCACTCACTTTACTCGAAGAATTAAAATACATGTGGATATATTATGAAGAATGTCAAACGTGCATTACTTCCAATGACAAAAATTCAAGTTCAAACAAAAATCTCTTGCTTTCTTTTCTTTGGCCAGTGTGGTGAAGTTAGCTATTGGTAATATATTGGTAACAAAGTCTTAAGAAGTACAGCTTCAGAAATAGTTTAAAGAGGCCAGTGGGTTGTTATAGGGGGCAAGTTACACAGAAATGAGTACATTAAATGTTACTTTGCCTGTTTATTTCAAACAACCCAATATTCTTCAATCATGATCCCCTAAAAGCTGCCAAGTGCCCCCAAAGAAGTACTTTAAATGGAAACACTTACTTAGGAAACCAATTTAATCCCAGGTGCTCTGTCTTGGAATATAATATTCTTTCCACCATGTCATAAAGTGGTCTCCAGGGTAACTCCAAATCATCTCTTGAAAGAAGTTCCTTTTTCCTTAAAAAAAAAAAGGGGGGGGGGTGTCAGGGGAAGATACCTATGCATGGATGTATACACAGATGTGTGTATGTCATAAATACTAGACAGGGAAGACAGGTAAATATTGTTGCTCATATGGGTTTTGCTTTTCCCCATCCACAGCCACTCACTGGCACAACACAGTATTAGGAAGAACAGTAAACCAGATTCATGCTGCTGCTCAAACCTCAAAGAGCACCAGGTAAAAAGGGGCATTAAATTTGTGTCACCAGTATTGCAGATGAATTTCATATTTTCTAACACTATCTATGGAATACTTAATGCTTCCATAATGTTGCTTTTACTTAAGCAAAAGAATCTATGATCCCTATCTTCTCAAGGGACTTATAATCCATGTAAGGGAAGATAATTAGCATAAAAAAATCAGACAAAATATAGTACAATGTATGCTAGAGAAGAGAGGCCTTTGTGGAGGAGATGGAGTTTTAACTAAAAGATTAACACATATGATTAAACTTATGATAATGTTTTCTGCAATCTTTTCTCCAAACTGGCAGTTTAAGACTTGATCTTCTTACCAAAAGCACTTAGTTCTCATTCTCTAAAATCCTGAACTAACAAACAGACAAAAAAAACCTTAGCAGAAATCATAGAAAATGGACTTACTTTAACAAGTTGATCAGGAGGCGGGCAAATCCCTGCATCATGCTGATTTCTAATTTTGGAATTGATACCAGCTCATACAATAACTTAATAAAAAGAACATGATCTTCTTTACTAAATTTTCTCCCATAAAGTCTAATATATCTGCAAGAGAAAAATAGATACAGCCTTTAAAAATAAGTATGGTGACACACCCACGTTCATACAGCATTATCCATACTAGTCAAGACATAGAAGCAACCTGAATGTCCGTGGAGGGATGAATGGATAAAGAAAATGTATATAAAATACAATGGATTGTTTGGCCTTAAAAAGAGAAGGAAATCCTGTCATATGATACAACATAGATGAACCTCAAGTGAAATAAACCATTCCTAAAAGACAAATACTGCATGGTTCTATTTATATCAGGTATCTAAAGTAATCAAACTCATAGAAATAGAAAGTAGAATAGTGGTTACCAGGGTTGGGAAATACTAATGCTCTCTTATCTGTTATACGGTCTTTAGCATTTTCCCAACAGCTAAAATAAAATTAAACTCATGCTTAACTTCTAAAGTTAGGATACCTAACTGCTTTTTTATCTTCCTGAAATTCCTCAAAATTCTTGGTCTATTGAAAAGCATTCTTTTTTATTTCCTCAGGCTATTCTGAATTTATTCAGCTCTTTTCTGTCATTTCAAGGTTTAATCCCATCACCTAACCTTAATAATATGAGACTGGACAGCATAGGGGAAGGAGCAATGAGACCTGAGATCTTGTTTTGACTCTGCCAGTGCAGGTTGAGTATCCCTATTCGGAAAATCCAAAATCCAAAATGTTCTAAAATCTGAAACTTTCTGAGCACCAACATCATGCTCAAAGAAATGCTCATTGAAGCATTTCGGATTTCGAGATTTGGGATGCTCAACCAGTAAGTATATAATGCAAATATTCCAAAACCAAAACACTTCTGGTCCCAAGCATTTCATATAAGGGAAACTCAACTGGTAATTACTGTGAAAGTTTCTTAGCCACCATAGAATGGTAAAGCACATGGATTAGTGAAGACAATATAGGAATACTCTACCCCTGTGGTCCCCAACATCCCCCCACCCTCGTAACCCCCGGGCCGCATAGAGACCGCACTGCAGAGTTCCTCAGCCCCCAGCCCCCCACTCCTCCATCTTTGGAAAAATTGTCTTCCATGAAACCGGTAGATGGTGCCAAAAAGGTTGGGGACCACTGCCTATCCCAAGGTTGCCAAAGATACTTCGAACTGCTGAATAAACATGATACGGTCTCTTGAAGCCTCCTTCAATTTCACTCTAAATTTAGAAGTAAATGCTTGAATCATTAAAATTCTATTTTACATTTTTCTCTTTTTTAAAAAAAAGAGCTGGTTGAGAAAAATGCTATTTTAAATGAAAACAAACTATCTCCTTAAAAACTGGCATGCATTTTTAAGATAAAGATAAAACAGAAGAATTCAAAGAAATACTCCCTGCTTTCCACAGCTGCTTCAGGCCTTGTCAAGACTCCAGATACCCCCAGAGTTATGGACTTGCTCTGCCTGTGGTTAGGACACTTTTGTGGAAAAACTGGAGAAATGCTGCTCTAAGCCACTGAAATAACTTAGCTACAGCCCATTGCCTTTTATTGCAGTACAGACAACTGTTCAACATTAGGAACGTAATATTCACAAGGCCCCAATTTGAATACTATAAAGAGACAGAGGGATTCCTAGAAGGTCTACACTACAGCTGCTTACAAAGAAGATTTTAGGGGGTACTTCCCCCCGGTTCCTCGCCAACCAGCAAACAGTTCAAGTTTCAGCATTTCTCCAAATGTGGTCCAAGAGATTTTTTTTTAAAAGAGCACAAAAAGTACTAATCATAAAACGAAATAAATTAATCTTCATTAGAGTAACTTCTATTCAACAATAAGATATCATTAAAAGTAAAAAGCCCAGTCGGACATGTGAAATACATATATCTGACAAAGAATTGATATCCAAGATGACTAATAAGCAGATACTCAACATTATCACTAATCAGTAAAAGATGCTCAACATCATTATTAATCAGTGGAAGCAAATTAAAAGCACAATAAGGTACCACTTAACACCCACCAGACTGGCTAAAATTTAAAAGCCCAATACCCAGTTTTGGTAAGAACCTGGAGCAACCAGACCTTTCATACGTTGCTGGTAGGAGTATATAGTGGCAACAGCCGCTATGGGAAAACTGATTAACATTATCTATAATAATAAAGCTAAACAAAGGCCTCTTCTATGATCCAGCAATCCCACTACTAGGTATATATGCCAACAGTGCATATGTCAACCAAAGACATGTACAAAAATGTATATAAATCTCACAATCAGCATGTTGAGCAAAGAAGTCAAACACAAAAAAATGCGTATTATATGACTCCATTTTAATGAATGAGCAATACTATTCAATAGTGTCAAGTGAGTAGTGGTCATCTCTGGGAAAGGAGTATTCACTGGGAAGAGAGAACTTTACAGATGTTGAAAATGTTCTACATCTTAATCTGGGTAGTGGTTCCATGAGTGTATACACAAGTTAAAAACACTCATCAAGTTACACATTTCAGACTAGCGCATTCAACACATTTTATTGAATGAATGCTATACATCAATTTTTTAAAAAGAGAGATATAGATAAAATGGGACTAGATACATAATTGGAGTATAGATTTATCTTTAGGGAGTAAATGTGGTCAAAGGATCACTGCATCAGAATTGCGTAGGGTGACTATTTAAAATGCACATTCTTGGGGTCCAACTTAGACCTCCTTCATCAAAAATAGTGAGTGTACTGGGCATGGTGGCTCATGCCTATGATCCCAGCACTTTGGGAGGCTGAGGCAAGAGGACTGCTTGAGGCCAGGAGTTCGAGACCAGCCTGAGCAACATAGCAAGACCCCATCTTTACAAAAAGTAGAAAAATTAGCTGAGCGTGGTATCGCACGCCTATAGTCCCACTACTCGGGAAGCTGAGGCAGGAGGATCGCTTAAGCCCAGGAGTTTGAGGTTGCAGTGGGCTATGATGAGGCCACTACACTCTACCCCAGGCAACAGAGTGAGACCCTGTCTCATAAAAAACAAAACAAACAAAAAATAGTGAGGGTTAAATCTCAGTAAAGCTGTTTTAAAGAAGAAATTTAAAAATAAATCCCTGGAGTGCTGGAGTAAAGACTAACAATCTTCATTTTTAAAACCACTCTGGTTTGATTTTTTGGTATATTTAAGTTCAAAAACCCTACTTTAGAGTTTCTTTACAGATAGTCCATTCTCTTTTTCCAGTTAATTTTCACATTAAGCTTTAGTACTGAAAATTACTATTAGGTATCTCAAAATTCTTGAAAACCTTGATAATAGTCATGATTGAACTTCTGAATAGATATTTCTTCAAACTCTCCAGAATATACAGATAAATCATTATGTGCCATCCTCCCACAGGAGAGGAAAAAAGACAGAAAAAAGTAATACGAAAGCATTTCCAGCTGCTTCCTCCACACAACCTTACATTGTATTAACCATGTGCCTTGGTTGTTACTCTCAAGACAATGGTATACTAGGAATAGTAACTATTTAATAAAATGTGTAATACTAAGATTTTTCTACTATATATCCTAAAGGCAGTTTATTACACATTACAAGGATATTTAAAGTAAAAAATAAAATTATACAACACTATTGAAATAAACCAAGGATTAGAGCTTAGCTAAAAGCTAAAAATTAATTAGTTTTCATTACAAGCTCTGTCACTAACCAGTTATTTTTCTCCAACCCAGCAATCACTGAGTTTCTTAGGTTATTATTATGGATAACTGTGGATTATTAGCTTTATTAGTCATAAATAAAGTTAATGTAACATTACTTCAAAGAAACATTAAAACTGTTTACAATTACAAAACACTTAAGACATATTTGGCAATATATAACCTTAAATAAACACTTTATTTTGGGTAGTCCTACCCAAAAAATGAAAATTGGAATTTTAGCTTGAAAATTTAAAAACCAGAATTGAACTACCTACTATCACTGAAAACACTTAAAAGTATTCACAGATCATCTTTTAAAAATTCCTGTATCTAGCGGCCAGGGGCTGCAGCACCCACTGTAGTCCCAGGTACTCCAGAGGCTGAGGCGGGAGGATGGCTTGAGCCCAGGATTGCTAGTTCAGCCTCAGCAACAACATAGCAAGATCCTGTCTCTGAAAAGCAAACAAATGACAACGAAAAACCTAAAGATTACATGTTATTTGATTATTTGGTAAAAGGAATTTAAGGAGGAAAAAATCCTGCATCTAGCAATATGTCCTAAGTAAATAATTCAGAATATCAAAGTCAAAATCCCAAAATGCACATTTGTAACAAAAAAATTCCCCGAAAAAAATCTAAAAGTCCAGTATAATAGAGAACTGTTAAATTATAGTCTATTCCTATAGATTACAATGAAGTCATTTAAAATTATGTTTTCAAAGAATCTTTGGTAGAATACAAAATATTATATTTAAAAAGCAGGCCAGTCATGGTGGCTCATGCCTGTAATCCTAGCACTCTGGGAAGCCGAGGTGGGAGGATAGCTTGAGGTCAGGAGTTTGAGACCAGCCTGAACAAGAGCAAGACCCTGTCTCTATTAAAAACAGAAAAATTAGCCGGATATGGTGGCGCACACCTGCAGTCCCAGCTACTTGCCTGGCTGAGGCAGGAGGATTGCTTGAGCCCAGGAGTTTCAGGTTGCTGTGAGCTGGGCTAACGCCACGGCACTCTAGCCCAGGGAGGGAGAGAGAGAGGAAGGCAGGCAGGCAGGAAGGGAGGAAGGAAGGAAGATAAAAATAAAAAAAAAATAGCCAGGCGTGGTGGCAGGCGCCTGTAGTTCCACCTACTCTGGAGGCTGAGGCAGGAGGATTGCTTGAGCCCAGGAGTTTGAGGTTGCAGTGAGCTATGGTGACGCCACTGCACTCTAGCCTCAGTCACAGAGTAAGACTCCGTCTCCAAAAAAAAAGGAGGGTGCAGGCCGAGCACACAGTACTTCACTCCTGTAATCTCAGCATTTTGGGGGCCCACTGGAGCCCAGGAATTCCATACCAGCCTGGGCAACATAGTGAGACCCCCATCTCTTAAAAAAAAAAAAATACACACACATATATAAATAGATACATATATACACATATTTATATATATATGTATACACACACACATATATAAAATCATGCAGGGAAAAAAGAGATAAAGCAAATACCATAAAATGTTACCTGAGTGGTAAAATTGAGTGATTTTCATGTTTTTCTACATACATTTCAGTTTATTTTAATTTTTCTAAAGAAAACAGACATTATTTTTATAATTAAAATTAACAATAAAAACATTTCATATCAAACTTCTATTGTAAAATACAATGTTTAAAATCAGATAACCAATATTTTTGCATTTACATTTTTACCTTAAGAAAAATGTCCCTTACTTGAATAGGTTTCTCACCAACCAAAAGATGACATGAATGTGAATCAAGATAATTAACGGCAATGGATATGGTTAACACATTAACTGCCATGTAAATCTGTATTTAACTCACACTAGTTTGAGCCTGGGGCCTCGTGAAACATACGTAACTCGCACATCTCTCCACTTTGGGAGCTGCGAGAATTATTTTTCAAGTTGCATATAACACACACAGAAAAACTAAAAATAACAAATTTTTCATTAAATTAGAAAGGATCGTTTTATTTTTGAAGTTTTTATTCTATTTTTGTAATAAAACACCATGGCTCAAGGAAAAAAATTTTTTTTCTAGTGTGGCAGTCAATATATTAAATTCATCGAGTTTATAAAAAATATAAAAATAGGCCAGGCAGGGTGGCTCATGCCTGTAATCCTAGCACCTTTGGGAGACCAAGGCGAGAGGATTGCTTAAAGCCAGGAGTTTGAGACCAGCCTAAGCAAGAGTGAGACCTGTCTCTACAAAAAATAGAAAAATTAGCTGGGTGTGGTGGTGTGTACCTATAGTCCCAGCTACTCTGGAGGCTGAGGCAGGAGGATCACCTGAGCCCAGGAGTTTGAGGTTGCAGTGAGCTATGATGACGCCACTGCACTCTAGTCTGGATGACAGAGCAAGACCCTGTCTCAAAAAAAAAATATAGGGCCAGGCGCGGTGGCTCACGCCTGTAATCCTAGCACTCTGGGAGGCCGAGGCAGGCGGATTTTTTGAGCTCAGGAGTTCGAAACCAGCCTGAGCAAAAGCGAGACCCCATCTCTATTAAAAATAAAAAGAAATTAATCGGACAACTAAAAACATATAGAAAAAATTAGCCAGGCATGGTGGCGCGTGCCTGTAGTCCCAGCTACTCGGGAGGCTGAGGCAGAAGGATCGCTTGAGCCCAGGAGTTTGAGGTTGCTGTGAGCTAAGCAGACAGCCACGGCACTCACTCTAGCCTGGGGCAAAAGAGTGAGACTCTGTCTCAAAAAAAAAAAAAAAAATACATACATATGTGTGTGTATATATATATGTATACGCACGCATGTGCACACACACGCGCGCACACGCACACACACACACAAAATAAAACCTCACAGATCACACCTTTGAGGAATGCTACGGAACCAAGTCATTATCTTAAAAACTGGTAAATGAAGGGAAACAATTAAGCTTTATCCTATCACTCCTAAAAAGAAACTGTACCTCAGGATAAAACAATAGTTAATAAGGAAAAGTTCTTTAGAAAACTACAGCAAATAAGCAAAGAGTGAAAGGTATCACCATTATGGAATCCCTCATGATGTAGGATAGCTACCAGTATCACAGAAAGAGCCAGATGTTACGTACCTCCTGATGAAAGTACACAATACTACCTATTACATAGTCTTGACAAAGAAAAGGAAACTTTAGATGCTGAGGAACAGCAACAAAATCTGTTACTGTGTGAGTTCTTAACATTGCAATCTGATTCTGACTAAAAGTGATTTGAATTATATAATTAATAAAGCTGACTTAAGGACATGAAAATGTTCAGCTTACAGAAACTGTCCTCTTTCCAATCTTCTGTGGAGCACCTATAAAAACTGGCCATAATCTAGGCCACAACGAAAATCTCACTTTAACATGTAGAATCATTCTGGCCAAATAATCTAATTATAATACAATGCAAATTGGCAAATATTAATAAGTATAACCAAGAGAAATCAAATCATTTAAATACACACAAGTCTTAATTAAACAACCAATTCCCCTCCAAGCAGCATTTCCTTTAAAATTAGATGGAGGACAATAATGACTATTCTTATCATTATTATTTAGCATTATTATAAATCTAGATCAAAAGAATAAACTAGGAAACAAAAATGAGGGTAATTATTTCAAGAAAAATAGAACTAAAAAAGTATGGAGTCAATACTCTGATTATACCCAAAATATATGAAACAATCAACTAAAAACCACTTTTAGACTAAATATAAAAATCTACAGAATATATTTTATTTTAATTAGTATAGCATCAGATAAAAAGTAATAGTGGTTAAAGGAAGATTGTTTCAGCACACCAATGAAAAGATTAATTAGCTACTTCTCTAAGAGCAATAGGCAGGAATTATATGTTGGAACAAATTACATGTTAAAACTTTACTGAAATGTAAAATATTGAATAAATGCTGAGGCATAAGGACCTTTTAAAATGCCCCTTAATACCTGACAGCTAGAGCTAAATGACAAGTATTTTATAGTAAGGAAAAATACCATGACCAATGAAATCTCTGAACAACCTCCAAAATTAATTTCAGACAGGAACTTCAACTTCCCTTACCCAAAAGAAATATACACTTTGCTGTAGCTATATCAGTTCCAGTCTTTTCCTTCTCTTACCAAGGTTTCATCAAATACAAACATTAAAAAGGGGGACAAAACCAGCAGACAAAACCAAAGGATCAGGAACAAATTACTTGGATTTTATTTCAAGGCTAAGTCCCTCATCATTACATATAATATTAAAAATGCAGATACATGTACAATGACAACCCATGTGAACACAAAAAAAAACCCACCTTTTTTAAATGCAGATATGGCTTTCTCACTGCTGGAAATAGTAAGTGAACAAATAAAAGGGTTTTTCTTAGGAACCCACCTCTTCTCTTTTCTTTCAATTACCTATTTATCCAAAAAGGATTTTTAGGGCAAATGATGTGTACAGGACAATAATACGACTCAAATAGGTCCTTTAGGCAAAGAATTCACAGTCAAATATAAGGAGAGTGTCAAATATGAGATACAAGAATCAAAGCACCTGCCAAACTAAATATATAAAAGTGAGGTAAATGAAGTATTGAGTTTTGTGATTGATTTTTTTAACCAACGTTTCCATCATATATTAAGTGATCATTGACCTTGAAAGATTAAAAAGTTGTCATCACTTAATTTATACTCTGAATAGGCAACTCAAGGTCAAGATAATCTTGAGCATCTGCAATCTGCGGGTAGAGGTGCAAGAATCCCAGGAGACAGCTCTGGGTAGAGGAACAGATCAAGAACAGCATATTTCTGTGGCAAGGAGACACAACCAACAGAATGTTCTTTATTCTCTCATTTCACCTCCAAAGAGGACGAGCTGAGGAGCAAGAGAAGGGATAAGCTTGCTCTCGCTTACACTTACACACACACACAAAACACGTGAAGGATATTAATTCCAAGTGATTTCTGGTATGGAACAAAGGTAAATTAGGTGTATCTAAAGTGGAGAATGTCTTAAGTTTCCATTCTAGCTTGTTTGCAACTCACAACATTAAAATCAATTCCGGGTAGAACATTTATTGATTTCAACCAGGAGCAGCATGGTTCTATAAGTTTGCTGAGAATTTAAACTGCTCTATTGTCAGTCCCTTGGGCTAATCATTTAATCTGTATTTGTAAAACCTGGGTTTCCTCAAAAGGCCATGGTGATAGACAACTGATTAACGTACATGAAAGATACTTTGATTTAACTGTTCTGCAGTGGGGCTCCAGGTACCAGTTGTTTAAGTTCCCCAGGTGTCTCACCCAGGTTTGAAAACCACTGGACTTTAGCAGACTGATTAGAACACAAACACATTTTGTCCCTGGGTATCCATGAGGGATGGGTTCCAGGACCTTCTGCAAATACAAAAGTCCAAGGATGCTCAAGTCCCTTATCTGCATATAACCTACATACATCCTCCATATATTATACTTTAAATCACCTCCAGATTACTTATAATACCTAATACAATGTCTACACATCACTTTATTCGTGTGGATTCAACGTAGTACTTGGTATGTGGCAAATTCAAGTTTTGCTTTTTGGAATTTTGTGGAATTTTTTTCTGAATATTTTCAATCCTCAGTTTGTTGAAGCGACGGATGTGGAATCCACAGATATAGAGGGCCTATTGCACATGCTTTTAAAAATCTATTTACTTGATTATAGGTGGCTCACGCCTATAATCCTAGCACTCTGGAAGGCCAAGGCAGGAGGATCGCTTGAGCTCACGAGTTTGACACCAGCCTGAGCAAAAGTGAGACCCCATCTCTACTGAAAAGAAAAAGAAAAAAACAAAATAAAATAAATAAAAATCTATTTAAATCATGAAAAATGTAATACTAATAAAATCCATTTCAATTTATATTTCTTCAGTTATAAGATTAAATATTTTTCAAGAAGCTTGCTCACTATATATTTAATATAATTGCTTTCATGTGAATTATCTCTTCATATCCTTGGAAACCTATCTAACTCCTTTAAGACCCTCCTCCTTCATGAAGTCTTCTCAACCAAAAGTACTATCTCTGTCCACTTTGTCCCTTAAATAGCTTGTACCAAACTTGAGTATCTTCCACATTTTCATACTATAGTTGTGTATCTGTGTATTATTTTATTCTTTTAGATGACTGAAAGCTACTTGGCAAAAGGGACAAGGGACATCGCCTCTACACCCGATGTAACCCTCAGCTCTAACCAGAGGTGAAACAAGGTGAACATTCTGGGAAACATTTTTTCAAATGACTGAATGTTAAAGTACATCTTAAGAATATATTGGCTTATATAATTAAAAACACCTCACTAGGACTAATTTTTAAAAACACACACACACACACACACACATAACTAACAATAAATATTCAACCATATTAAACTGGTTTTAAAACACAAGTTTCCAAAACAGACTAAAAAAAAAAGGGTCTACCATCTTTGCAAAGCATAGCATTCCTGATGGAAGGCATACACTTCTCTTTATCCCCATCTACCAAAGGTTGGACAACACTCACTGGAGCTTTAGCACATCATAGTTCAGAGTTATACTCTTTATGACTTATAAAACTGACAACAATTTCTAGACTAATAAAGTCATTCACTATTAACATCTAATAATGATACCATTATTCTTTTCTCAGTTTTTTCTCTCTTAAGGTATGGATAAAGGAAATCATTTCCTGAAATGTTTTACTGGGTGTCATTTATGACAGAAATATGGCAACAAGCAATGGGAATATAAAAACAGACAACAAACAGCACTGGAGCATAGTCTAGAGAGGGAGACAGGTAACTAATTACTTCAATACGATGGTCTGAGTACAGATTTTACCAACTGTATGGTAAATTTGCCCACTTGTTTCTCTGTTCCTCCACATTAAATAGCTTTCTCAGAATTCCTCCTCATCTAACCAAATCCTACCTTAAGGCTAGCTGTAAACCTTTCCCTGGGTAGGCATCCCAGACTATAGAGCCAGAGAACTTTCCTTCATCTGGACACAGAAATAGTGGTTAAGAGCAAAACCTCTGTGGTCATCAGGCAAATTGGCCATAACATGCCTCTGATATGGATTGAATGCTTTGGGTCCCCTCTAAATTCATAACACTAATCTGCAAAGTGATGGACGATGGAGATAGGGTTTGGGGGATGTAATCAGTCTTGAGCTTGGAGCCCTCATGATGGGATTACTGCCTGATAACAAGGGTCAGAAGAGCTTGCTTCCATTCCTCTTTTCCCCTCCACCCAGTGAGGACACAGCAAGAGAGAGATTGTCTATCAGTCAGAAAGAGGGCCCTGTCTAGAACCTGTTCATGCTGACACCCTGATCTCAGGCTTCCAGACTCCAGAACTGGCAGAAACAAATGTCTGCTGTTTAAACCACCCAGTCTATAGTATTCTGTTATAGCAGCCCACACGGAGTAAGGACAACCTCACTAAGCCTCATTTCTTCAATGGTAACATTGGGATAATAAATATACCTACAGGCTTTCAGGGGTCTGGCAAGGGAGGCAGTCTGGCTGCAGGTCCCAAGCCATACCCCTCCGCCAGCCCCTTTAAAAAATAAATGAATGGATGAAAAATAAATAAATGAATTAAATGAAATAATGAATGTAAAGCACAGCACTGGCACATTATGACCCCTAAATATGTGGCAGATAGTACCTATACCACTCATTTAACATTCTATTCATGCTCTGTTAAAAAATCCCTCAGGTTATTGATATTTTAGAATTGTTATAACTTTCTATTTCCATCCCTTATATCATTATATGTCAATAAGTAAGTATTGATTATACGATCTGAAGTACAGAAAGAACTGTTAAGTCAATAGCTTTCAACCCACAGTAATAAATACATGACCCAACACACGCATACACACATATATAACTGAAGAAAACAAAAACTGGCCAATACCTTCCAAATAGATTTCATAACCCCTTTGGTCGTGATCCACGATTTGCAAAATTATGTAATACACTTATAAATGAACATATCAATGAAGACTGAGACCTCCCCCCAAAAAAAACCCCAAAGTGGAAAAGCCTTAAGATAATTCTGCCTCTTAAATTACGAGGTTTAAAAAAAAAAAAAAAAAAAGTGTTGTTTTTTTTTTTTTTTTTGAGACAGAGTCTTGCTTGGTCACCTGCACTAGGGCTGGGGTGCAGTGGGATCATCATAGCTCATTGCAATCTCAAACTCCTGGGCTTGAGCGGATCTTCCTGCCTCAGCCTCCCCAGTAGCTGGGACTATAGGCATGTGCCACAACACCTAGCTAATTTTTCTACTTTTTGTAGAGACAGTCTCGCTCTTCCTCAGGCCAGTCTCGAACTCCTGAGCTCCAGTGATCCTCCCGCCTCAGCCTCCCCGAGTGCTAGGATTACAGGCTTGAGCCACCATGTCCAGCCTAAAAATATTTCTAAGTTGTTCCTGAATTTGTTAAATGGTAGCTTTTCTCCCGCCATACACAGAATAGGGACCTCCATTCTGTATATGTTCTGTAAACATACATAGAAACTTGACATTTTATTTACTAGGATCTCTGGTAGTAATCTACCTTCCCTCAGAACACAAACCATCCCAACTGAACTCTTCGGGAATCTGCCAAAAACTGGCAATTCCACTCGAAAGCCATTTGAGTAGATATTAAAGAAAAGAATATCTGCCTGAAAATACATACACTCAAACGCAAAAGATTGTATTCATAAAATTTCTTGCTCTAAAAACTTCTATTTCATCATTGGCTTACAAAAGAAAACCACCAGAAAATGAAATGAAATACCTACACATAGCCCAAAGATTACTAACACATTCCACTTAGACTGTCTACTATCAGAAGCATTTTTAATAATTCTTAAGCAATCTTCAACTTGTTTGCATTACAATACTATTCTCATACCCATGTCACAGTTATAATGGTGTTAGTTTTTTCTTGGAAAGGAAACAGTATTGTATTTTTAATCTCAAAAATTTAGGATCTATATTATTTTAAAAAAAGGCCAAAAGCATAAACAGGCGACAACAAAATTTTACAGTTCGCCTATCAAAAAATTGTAACAACTATAATCTAAATTTTATAATACTAAATATTTCACTATGATAATTATAGATTTATTTTAAAATGAAAGTCAAACTCCCTGATGTGACCAATATAATTTGCTTTCCTCTCTAATTTACTTTGCTAAACCTCATTCCCCAAACTCCCTTTGGGTATGAAACACACCTTTCTCTTTCTTAACCAAAATGCTCATTCCTTCCACTTCTTTGGTTAAATATATACTTTCTTTTGAATCCTGTATTAAAATGGATTTCATCCCAGATTCACTTCCTCCATTTTGACTGTATAAGTAACAATTCCTGGGCCAGGCATGGTAGCTCTTGCCCATAATCCATAAGCATTTGGGGAGACTGAGGCGGGAGGATCACTGAGGCCAGTTCAAGATCAGCCTGAGCAACAGCAAGACCTCATCTCTACAATAAATAGATAAATTAGCTGGGCATGGTGGCACACATCTATAGTCCCAGCTACTCAGGAGGCTGAGGCAGGATGATCGCCTGCGCCCAGGGGACTGAGGTTGCAGTGAGCTATGATCACACTATGGTACTTTATTTAGCTCAGGCAAAAGGGTGAGACCCCGTCCCCCCACCAAAAAAAGTAACAATTCCTTATATTTGCAAAATGTTTTCATTTACAAAAAGCATAAAAGTTAATTTTAATATTGAATACCTATGAATGTATACACCACCGTACTAAGTGCTGGGGGAGAGGAGAGGAGAGGTAAGTATGGAAGACGCTGACCTCAAAATAGCTCACAGTAGAGGAGAGTAGATGTGTATACAAAAAATACAAAAGCATGAACAAGGGATCAAGAGAGAGAACGCTATAAGGAAAGAAACGCTAGGTGTAAACCAAATACAGAAGCAGAAAAATCTCAGGATTCTAATGGTAATATTTATATTATGGGCTCCTTTTAACATTTCAGTGGATGTCTCAATCAATGTAGGAATTTTTTTTGATGCTGTTGTTGATTGCTTGCTGTTGCTTTTTACCATGTTCTGTTTGCTGTTCACACAGAACAAGATTTTGATCTAATTTTCTACATAGACTTGAATTTTGCATTTAAAAAGGAGGGCAAGGGGATTCTCTAGAAACGAGTCTCATTTTAATTAAAAGAAGTTAATTCCTAGTTTCCACCATGAGAAAAACAGTTTTAGAAGTTATATACTTATTTACTTATAAATAAGCTTCCCCCCAAAAAACAGTAAAAATTTGCTTCCACTTCGACTAATAATAGGTATTTCAAATACAATTTTATTTTAGAACACTGCAGCAATAAACCTGGGAAAACTGTTTTTAAATGACATTCATATCTCAGAAGAACATCAATTATTTTTTTTAACTGCCTTTCTTAGCACCTCAATGCAAGGTATTAAAATGCACTGAGGGCCAGGCCCAGTGGCTCATGCCTGTAATCCTAGCACTCTGGAGTCCAGGGAGGGAGGATTGCTGGAGCTCAGGAGTTCAAGACCAGCCTGAGCAAGAGCAAGACCCCATCTCTACTAAAAATAGAAAAAAAATTAGCTGGGAGTAGTGGTGTATACCTGTAGTCCCAGCTACATGGGAGGCTGAGTGAGGTAGGAGGATCGTTTGAGCCCAGGAGTTTGGGGTTGCAATGAGCTGTGATGACACCACTGCACTCTACCCAGGGCGACAGAGTGAGATTGTCTCAAAAAACAAAACAAAACAAAACAAAACGCACTGGGTCAGGCTGGGCATGGTGGCTCATGCCTATAATCCCAGCACCAAGGGGAGAGGACTGCTTGAGGCCAAGAGTTTGAGACCAGTCTGGGCATCATAGTAAGACCTTCTCTACAAATAAAAAATAAAATAAAATAAAAATAAAATAAAGCGCTCAGCTAGTATCTGTCACCTGGGACAAGGGGTCTCAGGGTACTTTTGCTTATTTAATTTCATCTATCCTTAAATAAAAGTATGTCCCTTTTTAAAAATTTTGCTCAAGTTTGTTTGTACGGCCTACCAAAAATCATATCTATTTCATATCTCCATATCCTATATGGACATAGCAAGACTCTGTCTCTGAAAACATTTTTTAAAAAATGAGTCAGGTATTTTAGCAAGTGCCTGTATTCCCAGCTACTTGGGAGGCTGAAGTGGGAGGATGGTTTGAGCCCAAGAGTTGGAAGCTGCAGTGAGCTATGATCATGCCACTGCACTCCAGCCTGGGTGAGAGAGTAAGACCCTGGCTCAAAACAAATAAAAAAATAAAATGCACTGGTCAGAATTAGATTTTTTTTTTTAATGTAATAGATTCGGAATTCAAATTTTCTTTCTCCAAATTTCTTGATGGAACTACCATCTTGCCCAGTCTGCCCTAAATAAACAAAAGTGTACACACTAACAGAGCACACTGGAACTTCCAAACAGCAGAAATCTTTCACTGATAGATCCCAAATGCCAGAAATAGTGCCCAACCCATATAAGGTACACAAAAAAAATGTATTCTAAGAGTGATTTCTGCCACTAGTACTTTATATTAACCTATGACTGTGCATTAACCTATAAGCCTCAGTGTCTTCATGTTTAAAATGGAGGTAACTCAAGAGAGTACTTGTTACCCCACAATTGAGTCTAAGTCTCCAAAGTTAAGAGGTGGAAATGAAAGATGTCATAATATGAAAATGTTCATTAATGAGGTCTGATTGTAGTAAACCTTAGACAAAACAATGGAAATGGAGTAGAATCTCAGAAGTGAAATCACAAATTTTGCAAAGCAGAACCTCGTGAGGCTGCTCAAAGTGATGATAGATTGCTAATATTTTTTAAGTTTTATACTGGTATTGGTATTGCTTTTTTAAAAAATTCCTTTCCGGCCGGGCGCGGTGGCTCATGCCTGTAATCCTAGCACTCTGGGAGGCCAAGGCGGGCGGATCGTCCTGAGCTCAGGAGTTTGAGACCAGCCTGAGCAAGAGCGAGACCCCGTCTCTACCAAAAATAGAAAGAAATTAATTGGACAGCTAAAAATATATATAGAAAAAATTAGCCGGGCATGGTGGCGCATGCCTGTAGTCCCAGTTACTTGGGAGGCTGAGACAGTAGGATTGCTTGAGCCCAGGAGTTTGAGGTTGCTGTGAGTGAGGCTGACACCACGGCACTCGCCCCAGGCAAGAGAGTGAGACTCTGTCTCAAAAAAAAAAAAAAAAAAAAAAAAAATTCCTTTCCTCTTAGAGATACATACTGGAAATATTTGAGCGAAGTCATATGCTTCAAAAATAATGGGAAAGGGGGGTGATGGAAGGAACATTATTGGCCATGAGCTGATTAACAGTTGAAGATGGGTGATGAGGTTCATTATATTATTCTGTCTTCTTCTGCATGTTTGATATTCTCTACAATAAAAAAATGTTTAAAGAAAAAAAATTAGAGGTCCCTGGAAAACAGTAAGGGCCTCAAATATTTTTGAAAGAAAAACATGTACATTTCACAGTGTCAAGAGAAATCAAGTGTATGCACATGTGGAGACAGAGGGTATATGGGAACTCTGTACTTTCCATTCAATTTTGCTATGAACCTAAAACTGCTCTAAGAAATAAAGTTTATTAATTTTTTTAAAAATGAAGGGTATCTTATTATGCTATTATATTATACACCTTTGTCAAAAAATATTCATATTCCCCAAAATCACTTGTTTTCTTTTTTTACTATGGAAAATCAACTCTCTCATTACAAAGAAATTTTGGTTCCCATTTTAAGTGTAATCACTTAATAACAAAGACAAACTTCTTTCACCACTTTCTCTATCTGGTTCTCACAGATGAAATGTAGTAATTTGTCAAGATTTGATGATTCTTTTATAAATAAAAAACACTTATGCCTATTGTATACTTCAATTTCAATACTCAAACATTAGATACTCTTTTAAATATCTCATGTTAATAGACAACTGAGATGCAACCGTTACCATTTCCTACTTTCTTCCCCAACACAGAGATATGAATTTGTGTGGTCCTGTGGTCACTTACTACTTCCCACAAGAGGAGGTTAGTGTATTTGATAACTGTTACCGTGACTAAACTTAAGTTTCTGGTGGTTATATAATCTAATTAAATACGTTACGTGATTTCAACTGGGATAATCTATCCAGGAAGGCTATATAATGTTCTTAACAATAATTAAACAACTGCACTTTCATTCTAAAGGGAACCACACTTTAACTAGCAAATGAAATGATTCCACAGCATTATACACAGTCATTTAATCATAAAACAATACTGAATACAACATGTCACTATAACAAACAAGAGATCTAAATTTGCTTCATATTACACCAAACCCACGTAATTTACTAAAATCCAAATTGTTTAAAAAAGAAACATAAAAGAAAGAAATGATCATGGATGGGATAAGCTTGTAGAAAACAGTAGCTCATTCACTTATTCTCCATCTTCTTCCCTTCTCTTCCTCCAGAAAGTTTAAAAAGGGCCCTTAAGGACCATCAGTCCAGAGATTTTTCAAACAGTATGTTTTAGAACCCTGAGCAGGCTTCAGGGGTTCTATTTTCAATGTATTAAAAAGGGGGAAAAAATCAGTAGGGTTTTAATCTGCCTGAGGAATCCAATCTTGTGTTTAAATTTTGTTTTTATACAACACTCGACTACCAAATTTTGAGTTTGAAAAACCGCTAACAGTCTAAACTCTTGCCTTCCAAAGGAGGGTTCTAAAGCTAAAAGAGGGTAAATAAAACCAAGATGAGTATGTTGGTGACAAAGCTAGGTACAGAAAACAGAGGTGTTTTAACTAGCCCTCACTGCCTCTCATGAAAGGTCCAGAAGGACAAGAGGGTAAAAGAAAGTTTTAAGACTACCTTTCTTCAACTCCTTTCATTCTCTACATGGGTGATACAAGTTATCGGCCAATATACCACTTACAGCGTCCATGAGATCTCAGATGTCTTTACTGCCATTTTCCAAAGATCACTAATTTGTTTCCTCCCTTCTTAAAAATGTGCCCTGTGGGGATTGGGGGAGGAAAAAAAAAATGTGCCCTGTGATATATTACATCACACAATCTCTCTTGATCAGGCAGTTTTAATATTTTAAACTGTACAAGACAGCCTGTATTATATCACAGGGCCAATTTTTAAAATACACAGAAATAAATCTTTCTTCAGAGATGGTAAACAGACCTGCAAGTATAGAAATGGATTGAAACTACTAAAATCTAGTAGAAAGTCAAAAGGGGGGCCAAATGTAGAGACTGAGTATCTCCCAGATCAGAACTTGGTCCCAAAAACACCAGTTATGCCCAGATTATGGGTGCACACTTCTGGTCAGGGCTACAGTCCAGTGTCTCTGAATAGGATTTACATTCTCATCTTCTTTAGCAATGTACCTGACCCATGCAACTGTTTCCAGTACTTTACAAACTACTCAACAGTCCCTATAGAAAGATACAAATCAGTTTAAGTGAAGCTCTACAGGATTAAAAACGACAACAACAACAACCATAGATTACCAGAGCAGGAAATGGTTCTCAGGAATTATTTAGATTCACTCCCTCATTTCACTCACAAGAATACTGAAACACATGATTAACTTTCCCACAATCCCAAAGTTAGTGGGAGAAACTAGATTTTATTTTCATTACTACCTTTCATTCTACGAGTACTAATATGATCACTACTCAGCTAGCGTCACACATTTTGGCATTATTTAGATGTTCACTTATGCAACACACAAGGCTTAAAAAACAACAAGCACTACTATAAACAGGTCACCTTAACATGACTTAGGAGAAAAAAACAGCCAAGATCACAACATGTCCCACCAAGTTCAAAATGTTTCATAGTACAATCCCAAGAGCTGTTTTCCAGCATTTAACCACCATTCCAAAATAAAGTTCTACCAGATAGCACTTCTTGCTGTTAATTTACATAAAAATGGTTATGGGTTCATAGGTATTAAGCCATCTAACAGCAATCTTACCTAAACATCAAGCACTTTTTCCACTGTATTTTTAGCCCTTTCTAGGTAGGAACTGCTTTTATGTAATAAGCCAAAACAATAACAAAATTCTGGGTGCTAATTTACCAAAACTGATTAATACACATTCCAGAAAACAATGCTTAACTATGCCTGGGTAGATTCTAGGTTCGTAAATCCAAACCAGATATGCCTCCACACCGCGGCATATTTATATATTGCACATCTAAAACAAGTTGTTTGTGTCCCCAAAAATGGTATTCTCTGGCAGTCTAAACCTAGTGATAAAAATGGGGAATTACTGGAATAGACGAAGTAACTTTATTTTTACTGTGCCCAAGTAACACAAAAACCTAGAAGCCTACTTGAAAAAGCATTTTAATTTTAATCATTTATAAAATATTCTTCTGTTTTAACTAAAAGTGGTTCTTCTCCCTGTTGCATTCCTTTCCCCCTCAATTCTCCTAAGGACTGTTAACACCACAAACTTCTTACTCTAGTCAAGAGGAGGGCTGTTAACCTTGACATTTTATGGTCACTCTTTGAAGAACACAAATTAAGTGCTTTAGTTTTCCTTCTTTTTAACTAAAAAAGTAATTAGTCCCACCACCCACCCCAAGAGGAGATGAGAAATTTGTCAGAGGCCCCTAATAATTGGCAGAGAAGAATCATCCTGTGAGGAAATATAGACAAGACTATTGCATTACAAAACCCTGAGTCATCACCCAGTTCACTCAGCGAATTTGGGTAAACAATGAATAAGTAACTTACATCTTGTGTGTTCACCCATCCGTACCCACATGCGAGAACATACAATGTCACCAGACTTTACGTACAGTTAACCAAACAAGATACAGCAAAATTCTTTTTAAACAAGTTCTTCTGAAACAGGGAAGATGCCCATCTAGCAAATAAAGTGTCTGACCTCTTTCCCCCCGACTGTTTTTTCACTCGGGTTTTTTCCCCGTAATTTCAGTAATACTATAGTTTGCAGCTAGTTTATAAAGAACAGAGCTCCTGAAACTGATGTAGGTAATCTATGTTCATCTGAGCCACTCAAAAATTAACACAAGAGTGATACTAACAACGCCCAGGACAACCGGACAGCGCTCTTTCCTAGTTTCCTTAGCATCGTAAAGGTCTCTCCAAAGAAATGTCACAACAGGAGCAGCATACACTTTCTTCAGGTTCTAAAACAGTCTCAACAATAACGTCTTATCTACAGCCCAAGAGTACGCTGAGGGCTGACTTTAAACCAACCTTTTCAAAGAAATCCACAAGGACTGAGCAGCGTTCCTCACTCTCCCCCAAAAAAGCAGAACCCAGAAGCTTCCCTACGGCCTCCTTTCCCATTCAGAAAGTTACTAAACGCCAAACGAGATGTGAAGGAACGGGGATCGTAGCAGAAGAAAGAACCGGAGGAAGCACGGAGAGAAGTAGAGAAGTCATGAGTTCCTTCTCCCAAAAACGAATCCTCTCTGCCCCGCCTCCCCCAGGCGCAAAGGAAGACCTGTGGGAACGGCTCATCCCTCTCCCGCGGGGCCCGGTGCCCTCCGCTCCCCAGGGCCCCGCAGATCCGAAGACAACAACCCGAACGCTAGGCGAGAAGCAGCTGGGGAGGACGCAGAGGGCTGGTAAAGACCCGGGAGGTCCCGTAGGAAAGTGGCAAGGACGAGGCATGAGTGCCTCACAGACTTCTGTCAAGACCCTGGGACCACTGCACAGGGACATCCAGCAGCTAGGACAGAGCTGAGGATCCAGCCGACCCGACAAAAAGCCGCCCCCGCCCCGACGCCCTCCCACAGAGCCCTTGCCCCGGACCCGGCCCGCAGGCCCAGGCACACTTACGTGGAGAGTTTCCTGGTCCAGAAAAGGCCCCCGGGCCACAGCTCTTGGAGCTGCACGGCTCGGCCCAGGTTGCTTTTGATCTGGGCCAGCTGTAAGTCGGACTCGGCGTCCAGCCGCTCGGCGTAGGGCAGCAGCTTGTTGTAGACGATCTCCTTCTGCGGGACGAAGCCCTGCGGGCCCAGCCCGGGACGCCCGCCCGGCTCCGGGGGATCGCCGCCTCCCGCCAGCTCGGCCGGCTCCATGAGCCCAGGGACTCCCCCAGACCCCCTCCCACCCTGACCCTCCCCGGCCCCCACCCCTCTCCGGGCTCCGCCTCCTCCGCGTCGTCGTCGCCCCGCGGCCGCCGGCGCCCCGTCGCCCTCGGCCCGACCACTGGGCCCCGTCCCCTAGCCGGCGCGCTGCTGGGCCCCGCGCGATCCCCGGTTCGTTGGTGGCGGCAGCGGCCACTCTGCCCGGCCCGCACCGGCTCGGCTGGTGACGCTGCAGCCGCCGGGCCCAGAGTTTCCGGACCGGCCTAAGTCACTTCCGGGGCGGGGCCGCGACGTCGGAGGAGGCGGTAGTCGCAACAGCGGGAGTACAGGGGGCAGCACCTTCCTAGCGGAGGGCCGGCCTTGGCGCCCCCACCCCCGGGCTTCACCGGCTCTGCGTGAGGCTGCCCCGCCGGTAGCACAAGGCCGAATTCCAAGCTATTGTCCTGCCTTGCCTGAGGTCGCGCGTCCCTGCGGCTGCCCTCTGGAGCCCATCCGTAGTCGCCGTGGCTTCGGGCAAGAGAGTCGGCCTGGTCCCCCTCGCCACGTAACCCTTCTAGGCTACAAGAGGTTATGGAGAAGCCTGATACCCTGTATCCATCCCATTTGTTCCATATTGATTTTTTATTCTGTTCCCTTTAAGCCCCCATCTTTCTGCTACTCTGACCGCCGTCATGCCAAAGAAAGGACCAGTTATCCATTCAGTAAATACTAATTGAACAGCTGTTTTGTGTGGAAGACGCTACGTTTAGGCTCATGAGATGGAACCTTTAAGAGCATTTAGTTTCTCCAGGGACTTGCAGTCAAGCGGAGAGATAGGAGAGATAGACTAGTGAATTACAAGACAATGCTCCTAATTGCTAGGTAAGTACAGGAAACCTTGGGAACTCTAAAGAGGAGTTCAAACTGGAGGGGTGTCTGGTAGTTTCCTAGAAGTGATACTTGAATTAAGCTGTAACGATTGAGTGCAAAGTTGGTTAGAAAAAGAAGGAAGGAGAACATAAATTTCACCTGAGAGAAGGGCTCTGAGGCTGCAAGAATGTATTCTAGGAATCCAAAAAGTTTAGAATGGTTTAAGATTGCTCCCAAGAGAGGGGAGTGGAGAAATGAGCCTGAACAAGAGCGAGACCCCGTCTCTACCAAAAATACAAAGAAATTAATCAGACAGGTAAAAATATATATAGAAAAAAAAATTAGCCGGGCATGGTGGCGCATGCCTGTAGTCCCAGCTACTCGGGAGGCTGAGACAGTAGGATTGCTTGAGCCCAGGAGTTTGAGGTTGCTGTGAGCTACCCAGACGAGAGTGAGACTCTGTCTCAAAAAAAAAAAAAAAAAAAAGAAACTTCTGAAAGATTTGAAGCATAGGAGTGTCATGATATAACTTACATTTTTGAGGAATTACTTTGGCTTTGTGTGGAGAATAGATTGGAACAGACAAGATTGGGAACTGGAGGACCCCTTAAAATATGACATGATGGTGACCTGGGTGTGAATTGAAATTGTTAGAGAGCTGTATTGGCAGAATAGCCTGGCTTGGTAGTTGACGGAATGTGAAGAGTGAAAGGGAGGAAACAGGTGATGCCAGATTTCTGGCTTTGGAAATTGGGTAGACAGTGAAGTCCACTGAGCGAGGGAACACAGCAGGAACGGCTTGGCAGGCAGAATGCCTATGGGATGGATAAGGGCGTTGACATATGGATGAGGAATTCATCGCACTGGAATGCGAATTAGCATAGCGGTGGACAGGAAGGAATGAGATATACAGTATGAAAAGAATAGGGCCCTTGACAGGGGTCTGAGGACAATCCCATATTTAAGGATGGACACAGAGACTAGATTCAGGCTCCTGACCATGTTATGGTGATACCGATTCAGACTCTTCTGCTTCTTTCAAATGATAGTTGAGAGTTTTCAAATTGCCACTTGTGCCTATTTCATCTTAATTACTGGACAGTTGCGAATGAAATAATATGGACATGTTCCTGGTTATAGAGCATGTTAGTTTTTTTTAAGGCCAAAGCTAAGAAGATAAAGAGCATGTTTTCTAAGTGTAATTATCATCATTAAAATGAGATGTTCCAAAGTGAAGATATCAAATCTATTATAGGGATATTAGTAGACCCCAAATGCACATTTCTCTATTGTCTGCCCAGTAAAACTCCTATTTAATAATAAATGACAAACTATAAACAATAATTTAGCCATTGGTTATTTAGTGATTACTACATGTCAGAAATGTGTTAACTCCTTTTATGTATTTTCCATTTAATTTTCACAGTGACCATATGAAATAGATATTATTCTTTTCCTTTTATAAATGAAGAAACTGAGCCTTGAAAACATTGTTTTCCCTAGACCTACAGCTAGTAGGTGGTCCCCAGCAATGAGAACCTAGATAGTTATTTCTTGTCCTAAAGGAAGACATTATATCACTGTTGTAAAAGTTCTATCAAATATGCCTAATTTACATCCTAACGTGATATGATGTATATGTGATACAATCAATATTTAGTGGTTGGTGTCTGAATAATCATTGTTTTAATTTCACTTTTTAAATTTTTACAGAGTTTGGTCTTTTAATGATTAGCTGTGCATACTTCCTCTTGTGTGAATTGTCTGTTCAAATCTTACTGATCTCATAATTATTAATATACACTATATACATGAGTGAGCATTTGCTTTTAATGCTGTATGCCCCTTTTGTAGAAAGCAAAGATATGTTTAACACTAGTCACATCTGTATTTCTCTTTATGATTTTTTCAATAATTTATACTTCTAGAAGTCCTTAACCTATCCTGTAATTTTCTTATGTTTTATGTTAACTTATATTTTCATATGATTTGATATGGTTGGGGTTTTTCCAATTAGTTCTTTATTTTTTTAATTTTTAACTTTTAATTTTTTTATTTTAACATTAAAATATTTTTCAGGGCTAGTTGATTCAGCAGGTGAGTTGTTACAGCCAATTAGTTCTTTATTAATACATATGAAATTTATGTAGAAATTTATTAAGTGGCATGAGCTAACACACATGTATCTTTTACCTCCTCCCTACTCTAACCACTACCACTACCACCACCATCAAATAGCTAATCAAATTTTAAAAAATTAAGTTAAAAAAAGAATGGACAGAGAAAGGGGAGCTAGCCCACAAAGAATATTCACAAGACCAAGTCAGAGAGGTAGGAGGAGTTCTAGAGGAACGTGGGTATTGCCAAAACCAAACTGTTTCAAATGGAGGAATTGAACAATCCCGCCAAAGGTGGCTGATAGGTCAAATGAGACAAAGTGTTCATTGGATAAAGGGTTTATTAATAAAGCAGATAAGAACAGTTTGGGTGGCATGTAGGAATGGAAATCTGATTACAGTGACAACAAATGGGAAGTAAATAAATAGAGGCATCAAATATGAACAACCTTTTTTTAAAAAAATGGGTGGAGAGAACAGAGGAGATGTAAGGGGGTACTTGGAATAAAAAGAAGGACTTTTTGAACGTGGAATATATTTAAATATTTTAAAATATTGGTGAGAAGGAGTCGATGGAGAGAGAGGTTAAAGGTACATGGGCGAGGATGACAAAGAGTGAGAGAGAATGCAGAGTCATTGGCCTTTAGCAGTAAACCAAACTGTGCTTCCCTTGTCAGAGGAAGAAAGCAGGGAAGGATAGATGCAGATGCAGGAAAGTTTGTAGATTTGGTGATAGGAAGTAGAAGTTTTTTTCTGATGATTTCTATTTTTTCCTGTAAAACAAGAGAATAATTATGGAAGAAGTGGTGGGTAGATTTGAGGAAATTGGAGATGGCTTAGAGTAGTCTCAAAATACAGAAAATTGATTAGAAAAACATTAGAATTGCTTGGCAGTTAAGGCTGCACAATTTAGTGATTTTCTCCGGTAATGTTTAGCAGCCCAGGACTGTGTGACACACAGGCTAGTGTAATAGAATGACAAAGGAGCAGGAGAATGTTATTTATGTCAGCGGTGGTGACTATAGCGGTGTTAGCTACATTTATTGAGCACTTCTCTCCGCCAGTGCTTTGCCTACATTTACCTCATTGAATTCTCTAAATAGAGATAATCGAGTTGAGAATATTTGAAAAAGAGTGGTTAAAGTCTAAGTTGGTTGAAGTCTAAGTGAAAAGAGTAGAGAGTTGCTAGGGAGAAAGTAGAGAGGTCAAGGGACTTAGATCCTAAGGACAATACAAAGACAATATGAAAGCATTGGCCTGAATAAGGGCTCTCGAAGAACAGGAATGCTTGGATTTAAGATTTCAAAGAAGCAGTTCCAGGTGATGTCAAACTCCCTAGACGCAGACATCTGAACTGAAAAAGTCAAAAAAAGTATTGGAGCAAAAGAAGTGAAGTTTCTTCCTGTTATTCTATATGAAATTTAATAGAAAACAATAATGAAATGCTTCCAGGTGAGAAAATTGGAAGACTTTCAGTTTCTTTGGGGGACCTAGTCTGCTCATCAGTGGAGACAGTGGGGTTAAGTTTTTCATCTCAGTCCAACTCCCAAGCATTTTTATCTCTTGGAGGTCTGGAGACTCTGCCAAAGGAAAACAGCCCATTATCCTTTTAGCCATACCCTGAGGGAAATATTGAAGTCCTATCAGACCCCTCAAGGAAGTGGACTATAATTGCTCTTCTTGGAAGACCCAGAAAATGTAGTGGCCCTTCGATGAAAACATTCTGAAGAGAGAGGTTCCTCAAGCTGGAGGAATTGACAGAGATAATTATCAATCAAATATTCATGTCTTTGATATGTTTATTGGCCCACTACTTGATAATCCACTTATTAGCAGTAAACAAAAATGACAAGTTGGTAATGTCATGTCCTCCCTACCTTAATTTTCCCTGTATATGACATATACATCATCATATTGGCACTGAGGATATATTGGCAAGTGGATGAATCTCTGTTGCCAGAAACATAATCTTTAGGAGTATTTGAATTTTATTAGAGTGACTCATTCTAATGTAATCAAATATCAAGACTTCTGCTGAGCTGCAGATTAAAGGTACAAGAATATTAGATTAGAGAAACTTTGAGGGTTTTTTTTTCTAGTTCCTATATGATTTTTTTTAATTTGTTTATTTTTTTTTTGAGACAGGATCTTCCTATGTTGCCCAGGCTGATCTCAAACTCAAACTACAAGGCTCAAGTGATCCTCCCAACTCAGCCTCCCGAGTAGCTGGGATTACAGGTTAGTGCCACTGTGCCTCATTCCTGTGTAATTTTTAAATTTTGAATTTTTTATCCAAAAATCCTTCTTGTTTAACCATAATATCCACTCCACTTCATTTGAACTAGAGTATATTTGGAGTTCAAGCTCTAATAAGGAGGAAATCAGAGCTAAAGGAATGGATTTTTCTATCATTTTATAGTTTTTCTCTTTGTTAGGCATTCTGACATTTCACTAAAATATAGCTAGGTGTGAGCTATTTATTTATTTGGCAGGGGATTTGTGTTTCTTGAATCAAAAGATTCATATTATTCATAACTTATACAAAAATTTCAAGCTTTTCTCTTTTTGCAATTTCTTTGTACTCCTTCTCTCCTTGTAGAATTCCTATTATAATTTGTTGTACCTTCTCATTCTAATATCCATATTCTTTAATTACATTTTGCAAGTCTTTGTCTACCTCATTCTGGATAAGTTTATCAGAACTATTTCTAGTTCTTGAATTCTTTGTTCATCTGTTTCTGATCTGCTGTTTAACCTGACCATTGAGATTTTCATTTCAATGACTGTATTTTTAATTTTAGGAGTTCTATTTTATTCTTTTCCAAATCTACCTATTCTATTTTTCATTGAGTTTTGTTCTTTATGGTTCCAGTGACTTCTTTAATCATTTTAGACATATTTAATTATTTTAAACAATCATATTTAGACATGCTTTCTATAATCTCAGATTCTTAGGGGTGCTGTTGTGTTTACTGACTTTTGCTCATGGTAGATCATTTACTTGTGTTTTGTAATTTTCTATATTATGAGATCGTCTTTGAAATGGATTTTTTTTCTCTGTGAGAATCCCATGTAACACAGGGCAATCTTTTTGTTTGCTTGCACCAGATCCACAGAAGTATCACAGGCCTACTATCAATCAATATTTATGCCATTTTTCAGCTAGTGTAAATTTGGATTTCTATCCTATGCAAATTTCAAGCCTGGGAATTCAATCTTTGGAGAATTTCTGGTTTTATGCAGTTTTTTACCTCCAATTCCCTTGGATCCAAGCCTTCAACTTTTACCCCTGGATAGATACTAAAACCCAAGTCATTTGCTGTTTCCTGATCCAGTAACACTACCCCAAGGTTAATCCAGAGTCAGCTCACACACATCATTCTGGCCTTCCTTTCCTCTTTGTTTCTGGCATCTGGAGATTTTCCTTTTTTGTGTGTGAGCTCATCTATGGTTATCATTTGTTGTTGTTATGTTTAATATAGCCATTCCTGTAGAAGCGGGTTTCTTTTCTGCATTTGCTCAGGCTGCCATGTATGAAGCTGAAGACCCTTAAGGAATGAAACTCTAACTGTAAAATAATAGACATTATTGAGAGCAAAAGGGAGTAATTGTGGACAACTAAGAGCCTTCTTAGACTTCTTATCAAATCACATAGGTGATTAGTGAGTGATACCTATCCACCAAGCTATATGGTCATGTGCAGCATGATAATGTTTTGGTCAACAATAGACTGCATATGCAACAGTGGCCCCATGGGATTATAATGCAGCTGAAAAATTCCTAGTGCATAGTGATATTCTAGCCATCCTAACATCATAGTACAACACATTCCTCATGTGTTCGTGGTGATGCTGGTGTAAACAAACCTACTGTGCTGCGAGTCATATAAAACTATAGCACATATAATCATGTACAGTACATAATACTTAATAATAAACAACCGTGTTACTGGTTTATGTATTTACTATACTATACTTTTTATGTTTATTTTAGAGTGTCCTCCTTCTACTTATAAAAAGAGAAGTTAACTGTAAAAACAGCCTCAGGCAGGTTCCTGAGGAGGTATTCCAAAAGAAGGCATTGTTATCATAGGAGGTGACAGCTCCATGCATATTATTGCTCCTGAAGACTTTCCACTGGGACAAGATGTGGAGGTGGAAGACATTGATAATATTGGTGATCCTGACCCCATGTAAGCCTAGGCTAATATGTGTATTTGTGTCTTAGTTTTTTTTTTTTTTTTTTTTTTGAGACAGAGTCTCACTCTGTTGCCCTGGCTAGAGTGAGTGCCGTGGGGTTAGCCTAGCTCACAGCACCTCAAACTCCTGGGCTCAAGAGATCCTACTGCCTCAGCCTCCCGAGTAACTGGAACTACATGCCCGGCTAATTTTTTCTATATATTTTTAGTTGTCCAGATAATTTCTTTCTATTTTTTTAGTAGAGACAGGAGTCTCGCTCTTGCTCAGGCTGGTCTCGAACTCCTGAGCTCAAACAATCCGCCTGCCTCGGCCTCCCAGAGTGCTAGGATTAGAGGCCTTAGCCACCGCACCTGGCCTGTGTCTTAGTTTTTAACAAAAAAGTTTTAAAAGTAGACAAAAAATTTTGGCTGAGCACCGTGGCTCATGCCTGTAGTCCCAGGACTTTGAGAGGCCAAAGCAGGAGGATCATTTGAGGCCAGGAGTTAAAAACCAGCCTGGGCAACATAGTGAGATTCCGTCTCTACAAAAATTTAAAAATTAACCGAGCATGGTGGTGCATGCCTGTAGTCCCCTGCTGAGGCAGGAGGATCACTTGAGCCCAGGAGTTCAAAGCTACAGTGAGCTATGATCCTGCCACTGCACTCCAGCCTGGGCAACAGAGCAAGACCCTATCTCAAAAAAAATCATAATAATAAAAAATAAAAATAGAGAAAAGCTTACAGCATAACAATATAAAGAAAGAAAATATTTTGGTACAGCTGTACAATGTGAATTTTAAGCTAGGTGTTACTACAAAAAGTTAAATTTAAAGTTTATAAAGTAAAAACGTTACAGTAAGCTAAGGTTAATTTATTATTGAAGAAATAAAATATTTCTTTATAAATTTAGAGTAGTCTAGGTATATAGTGTTATAAAGTTTATAGTAGTGCACAGTAATGTCCTAGGCCTTCACACTCACTCATCATTCACTCACCTGACTCACCCAAAGAAATTCCAGTCTTGCAAGCCCCATTTGCAGTTAGTACCCTATACAGGCGTACCATTTTGTATCTTTTATACTATATTTTTACTGTTCCTCTTCCATGTTTAGATATATTTAGATACACAAATACCATCATGTTACAGTTGCCTACAGTATTCAGTACAGTAACATACTGTACAGGTTTGTAGCCTAGTAGCAATAGGCTACACCATATAGCCGAGGTGTGCAGTAGACCATACCATCTAGGTTTGTGTAAGTACACTCCATGATGTTCGCACAATAAAATCACCTAACAACGAGTTTCTCAGAACTTATCTTCGTCATTAAGTAATGCATGACTGTATTTATTTAGTGATAAAAACAACTTATTATTTATTATTTTAAAAATACCTATTTGATATTTAAATGCTATAATAAAAGAGTTTTTCAGCACCACCGAAGCTCTTTGTGTTTCTTCTTTTTGACAAGCTGTGAATAATGTGGGAGGTGACAGCTTCCCTCATAATCAAATATAGTAAAGAGATGTATTGTATTTTTTAATGATAGTTGAATAAATTCACAATAGAGTCGGTGAAGTGATAATAATGCACAAAGAGGACGTACACTCTTTCCACCTACCCTCAGTTTTCATATGTATTAATAGAACAGGCTTTGCTTATTGGCAGAGAATGGAATTGTCTGCATGAATAATTTTAATAGCCAGCAAGACATTTACACTTGATCACATCTGATGCTTGAAATGCCACCATTTGCAATCTGTTTCCTTTTGTTTTTGAGACAGAGTCTCACTCTGCCACCCTGGATAAAGTGCAATGGCGTCATCATAGCTCGCTGCAACCTCAAACTCCTGGGCTCAAGCAATCCTCCTGCCTCAACCTTTCCAGTGGCTGGGACTACAGGTCTGTACGATGACACCCAGCTAATTTTTCTATTTTTAGTAGAGAGGGGGTCTCACTCTTGCTCAGGCTGGTCTCGAAAGCCTGAGCTCAAGCGATCCTCCCACCTAGGCCTCCCAGAATGCTAGGATTACAGATGTGAGCCTCCTTGCCCGGCTGCAATCTGTTTCTTTATACTAAGCAGAATCTCTTTAGAAATGTACGGACTTAATAAGAGGGGTGATTTTTCAAATCCCTAATTCTCCAGAGTGAATTATATATTTATCAATTCAATAAGCATTTATTGAGCGCCTCCAGAGTGCTGAGGTAGAGATCATAGGATGAATGACACAGTACTTGTCCTTAAGGAGTTCACTTTCTAGTAGATTGACAGACATGTAAACAGACAAGTTAAAATTGTAACCAAATGTCAGCTGGGATCTCCCTGCATCTTAAGATCTCTAGTTAAAACTAATTCAAACTCCCTTCCACAGACTGAAAAATTCAGCGCTTTACCCAATATTCCCTTCAGTTTTGAAGGATAGGGGCTTATGCTTTTATGGTCACTCTCAACTATAAACTTTAGCTTCTATTAAACTAGTTCTGTTGAGTGAATGCCTTACTATGAACCTTCTGTTGTCCCTGTTGTGGCACTGCTTCATCCCGAACGTGAAACCTGGCTATTGTTCTTAATTTTCACAAATTCTATACAAAAAACCATTCACACAAGGCTGTGTGTGTGTGTGTGTGTGTGTGTGTGTGTGTGTGTGTGTGAGAGAGAGAGAGAGAGAGAGAGAGAGAAATGTAAATAGGTTAAGGGGGACAAGGGATTTATATGCTAGAAATACAAACAACTTAAAATTTAACGTAAAATGCTAAAATATTTCTTTTCTTAAACAATCCATTTCTGTGCTTGCTTTGGCAGTACATATACTAAAATTGAAATGATACGGAGAAGATAATGCATGCAAAATTCATGAAGGGTTCCAAAATTTTTAAAATCAGTAAAATAAAAAAATCCATTTCTTCATGGTTCCTGTTATTATGAAACTCACTGATGAGTGGGGCGGTCAGACATTAAACATTTTATGGGTATTCTACAGATATTTAGTTATAATTTTGTTAGATGCTTTTTTTTTTTTTTTTGAGAAAGGGTCTCTCTCTGTCACCCAGGCTGGAATGCAGTGACACAGTCATAGTTCACTGCAGCCTCAAACTCCTGAGCTTACGTGATCCTTCCAGCTCAGCCTCCTGAGTAGCTGGGACTACAGGTGCGCACCACCACTCCTGGCTGTTAGATGCTTTAATAGGCTAAAGGATACTCTGATTGTTTAGAACAGGGAGGCCTCAAAGGATATCTTTGAGGAAGTAGCATTAGCTGAATGAAGACTTGGGGAGAAGGATGATTAAAAATGATCCACCTAGAAACATAGTGTGAATGGAGGCTTGAGTTAGAGGAAGAATTTGGCTTGTACAAGAAGCTCAGAAAAGACCAAAGTACTCAGGGAGAGAGATTAAGGATGGTAGATAAGGCTGAGGAAGTAAGCAGAGTTAGATCATGTAGGACCTTCTAAATTGGGTTAAGAATTTTGGATTTTATTCTAAAAGCTATTTCAGATAAATGAATATAATGCTGGGGGTAGTAACCAAATACTTGGGGGAAGCCGAAGAAATAGTATTTAGGTTTTCAAGTCTTGAAGTCAAGTGGGTTGGTATATCCCTGGCAGAAGCATCAGTATGTGGAAAGGCCTAGAGTTTTTAGCAGGTCCAGTTAGGCCAGGGAACAATGAGTACAGTGTGGTAGGAGCATAAAAAGTGTGGATCATGGCAAGAGAAGAAACAAGAAGGTAAACTAAGGCCATATTACAAATGGTCATATATGCCCTGCTAAGCTGCAGAAGGTTTATCCTGTAAGTGTGGAGGCAGGGACATGATGTGGGGAGCCTTGTGATTTAGAAAGATAACTCTGGCATCATCATCATCATCATCATCATCATCGTTATAACAAAAATATTGAGTATATTAAAAGGGCAACCAGTGATGAACAGTGAGGTGTTTTAGAGGTAAATGATGAAGGAGAAACAAAAAAAATTGCCGGCTGGGCACGGTGGCTCACGCCTATAATCCTAGCACTCTGGGAGGCCAAGGTGGGAGGATCACTCGAAGTCAGGAGTTCGAGACCAGCCTGAGTAAGAGTGAGGCCCCGTCTCTACTAAAAAATAGGCAGAAATTAGCTGGACAACTAAAAATATATAGAAAAAATCAGCCGGGCATGGTGGCGCCTTCCTGTAGTCCCACCTACTCGGGAGGCTGAGGCAGAAGGATTGCTTGAGCCCAGGAGTTTGAGGTTGCTGTGAGCTAGGCTGACGCCACGGCACTCTAGCCTGGGCAACAGAGCAAGACTCTGTCTCAAAAAACAAACAAACAAACAAAAAAAGCAAAATAACACAGAGAAATCCCTGTACCCTTGACCCAGTTTCCCCAAATTGGCAACATTTTGCAAACCTGTAGTGGAATATCACAATTGGGATATTTATATGATACAGTCAAGATACAGAACAGTTCCATCACCACAAGGATCCCTCCTATTGCCATTTATGGCCACTTCCAGGTTCCCTACTTCTCCTTTATCCTTAATCCCTGGAAATCAGTAATCAGTTCCCTATTTTTACAACTTGACCATTTCAAGACTGCTATATAAATGGAATCATACAGGTTGTAACCTTTTGGATTGGCTCTTTTCATTCGGCATAATTCTCTGGAGATTCATCCAAGCTGTGTATACCAAAGTTCCTTTTTCTTGTTGAATAGCATTCCCTGGTATGGATGTACCACAGTTTGTTTAACCATTTGCCCATTAAAGGGACATCTGGGTTGTTTGTGGCTATTCCAAATAAACCCGCTGTGAACATTCATCTGTAGGTTTTTGTGTAAACCCAAGTTTTAGTTTCTCTGGCATAAATGCCCAGGGGTGCAACTGCTGGGTCAAATGGTAGTTGCATGTTTCATTTTGTAAATAAAAAATTGCCAAACTATTTTCTAGAGTGGCTGTTATCATTTTACATTCTCACCAGCAGAGTATGAGTAATCCAATTTCTCTGCCAATATTTAGTGTTGTCACTACTTTTTATTTTAACCATTCTGATAAGTTTGCAGAGCTCACTGTGGATCTAATTTGCATTTCCCTAAAGGCTAACGATGTTGAACATGTTTTCATGTGCTTATTTGCCACTTTTATATCCTCTTTGGTGAAATATCTGCTCATGTTTTTTTGTTTGTTTGGTTGGTTGGCTTTTTTTTGAGACAGAGTGCCGCTCTGTTGCCTGGGCTAGAGTGCTTTGGCGTCAGCCTTGCTCATAGCAACCTCAAACTCCTGGGCTCAAGTGATCCTCCTGCCTCAGTCTCCTGAGTAGCTGGCACTGCAGGTGTGCACCACCACTCCAGCTAATTTTTCTATTTTTAGTAGAGACAGGATCTCGCTCTTGCTCAGGTTGGTCTCCAACTCCTGAGCTCAAGTGATCCTCCCACCTCAACCTCCCAGAGTGTTCGGATTACAGGCATGAGCCACCGCCCCTGGCCCAAATGGCAATATTCCAAACCCAATTATTTCATTTCCGTCATTACTCAAACATGCAGTGGAAAGACTATCAGGCCCACTGGCACCATCCGCTATTATAATCCACCGTGAACCAATACACTAATAAAAAGGCATATCTGTCAAGAACAAAAAGTAAGTTTTGTAGATAGTTCTTAAGTCATACATTCTAAGTATGTATTACATAGTAATATAAAGAATACATTTGCCCAATTTTGCTAGGGTGTGGTCCTACTAAAAATGCAACTAATTTATTTATTCAGAACACTTGTATTAATGGTAATGGACATCTATAATTGTTTCTGGCTGCCCGTCATCTGAACCCACTTGCTAGATTTGGGAAATCGCCTATTAATTAGGTCTTTGTGGGAAGTTGGTTCCTCCCTCTAACTTCAGAAGCCTAAGGGTAAAATTCACCCTCTACTAATGTCCTTACAGCTTTGTGATCCAGATTTGGCAACCATATACTTTGAATATTGAGCAAGTGATGCCAAGATGAGGGATGATGAATGATACCGATCTGCAGTGGCTATGGTATCGGCAGTTTGGCAACATGGCTGTGTTTATGTGAGCAGTGGCCACCTACGTGGCCACTATGTCAAATAGTAGAGGTGGCATATATTGGTGGCAGCAACAGCATCTTCATCAGATTGTTTCTGCCTCCCCCACTCCCTTAGTTCCAGCCCATTACCTGAGAATGTTTCTCATCATTTCTCACCAATTCTGTGAGTTTCCTGAGATTTTTCAATAAACTCATCTTCCATTTGTCTTCAATAAACTAATGTTAGCCAGCCTTCGTTACTGACAATCAAGATAGTTGACATATCAAGAACTCTCGCTTTTAGCAAATCAGTCTAAAGCAGCGGTTTAGAGAGCTCCTACCCCCAGAGTTTCTGATTCAGTAGGTCTGGGATAGGGCCTGAGCATTTGCATTTCTAACAAGTTCCCAAGTAATGCTGATACTGCTGGTCAAGGGGCTGCACGTGATCTTCATCAAGAATGGTGTGATTTTATAGTTTTCTCTCAAACAACTGCTGAATAGTGTTCCATTGTATGAATATACCACAGTTTACTTATCCATTCATCTGTTGATGGACATTTTGGTTGTTTCTAGTTTCTGGCTATTACAAATAAGGCTTGGTTATACCATTTTACATTTTGACTGACAGCGTATGAGAGTTCCAGTTGCTCCACATCCTCACCTACACTTGGTACAGTCAGTCTTTTTAAATTTTAGACATTCTAGTGGGAGTATAGTAGTATCTCATTTGGTTTTAATTTGCATTTTCCTAATGACTAATAATGATGAGCATCTTTTTGAGCATTTATTTAGTTATCTATATATCTTTTTGTTATTGTTGGTGGAATCGTGCTATGTTGCCCGGACTGAACTCAAACTCCTGGGCTCAAGCAACCCTCCTGCCTCAGCCTCCCAAATAGCTGGGACTACAGGCATGCGCCATTGCACCCAGCTAGTATCTATATATCTTTTTTGGTGAAATGTCTATTAAAGTCTTTGTCTTCTTTTGGGGGACTTATTTGCTTTGTCATTATTGAGTTTTGATAGTTCTATATACATTTTGGGGATAAATCCTGTGCCATATATGTGATTTGCAGT
>RJWJ010009690.1:0-49187 GCA_004363605.1 Indri indri | reverse complement strand
CTGCTGCTTGTCTTTATTCCCTGCTTCTCATCCCAAAGGTTCGTTTACCAAGCGAAAGTTGGGGGTCGCTGGTTCCCAGCCGTCTGCGCACACAGCAAGAAGCAAGGCAAGCAGGAAGCAGCAGATGCAGCTCTCCGTGTCTTGATCGGGGAGAACGAGAAGGCAGAACGCATGGGTTTCACAGAGGTAACCCCAGTGACAGGGGCCAGTCTCAGAAGAACTTTGCTCCTCCTCTCAAGGTCCCCAGAAGCACAGCCAAAGACAGTTAAGACGTCTACTTTTGGTGCTATCTTTTTTTGTGGGGGGGGGGGCTCCTGCTAACTCCCCTCTGGGTTGAGTTGGCTCTGACTTACTGTCATGTGAGTTATTCCTAGGCTTTAACATTAGCCTCAGTAGAGCATATAACTGTGACGGTAGATGTGACAGGGAAAAGATGGCTCTCGTATCAAGTAGAACTTGATCTTCCTGCCCACTGTGACTACGGCGGACGCAGCCTTGCCTTCACGGTCCTGACGCAGCCTCCCGTCCCCACAGCTCCCTCTCACTGGCAGCACCTTCCACGACCAGATAGCCATGCTGAGCCACCGGTGCTTCAACGCTCTCACTAACAGTTTCCAACCCTCCTTGCTTGGCCGCAAGATCCTGGCCGCCATCATCATGAAGAAAGACTCCGAGGACATGGGTGTTGTAGTCAGCTTGGGGACAGGTGAGTGAGATCCTGGGACACACTCTTCCAGGCATCTGCCTCCCACAGTGCCCAGTGCCAGTCCTTGTCATCTTTCCCTGGAGTCTGTGAGAGGGACCCCAAGGCAGGGATAAAAAGCTTATATTTCATTTTAGCTATAGCCCATTCAGAGTGAGGAATGTGTTATTTCCTAGAGAAGAGACTATGGGGGTCAAGGAGCTGATAAATTGAGGCTGTCTCTGCCTTTAAGCTTTAAGAACAAACAGCCTTCACCCTATTCATCATCATTTTCCTTCAATTATTCCATTTTTGTTTTTTGTTTGTTTGTTTGTTTGTTTTGAGACAGAGTCTCATTCTTTTGCCCGGGCTAGAGACCCATTTTTGTTTCAAATGCCTTCCTAGGGAATCGCTGTGTGAAAGGAGATTCGCTCAGCCTAAAGGGAGAAACTGTCAACGACTGCCACGCAGAAATCATCTCCCGGAGAGGCTTCATCAGGTGAGCGGGATCCGAGCAGGCTGGCTGCCTGGCTGTGGAGTGAGCGTCGCTTCTGGGCTGCACAGCTGCTGCCCCCGGGGCGCTGGGACTCCGACACGGCCTCCGAAACCCCATCAGACTGGCAGGCTGTGGACGCGGCAGTGGCAGCCTTTGCTTTTAGCCTGTCCATTTGAACCTGGCTTACAGAATCGATCTCCTCTGCGACCCAGGCTGCATCCTGCTACTCGGCCTGTTTTTAAGTGCTGTCCTTTTATCTACTAACTCTGCTTCATGTCCTTTTTAAAAAATACAAAATGACCTTTTGGTTCTCAGGGCCTTGGGAATGAAGCAGCCTTCTAGCTCCATTTCAGGACCTATGAACAACCGCAACATCCCTGCCAGCTTTCTCCTCTAGTTCACCTTTTCTTTAATTTATGAAGGGAGATACTAGGGTAGAAGCAACAGCCTCCTGCAGTCCTTGAATCAATTTGTTCTGCCCTAGAATCCCTGTAGCAGCCACAGCAGAAATGAAACGGACCCAAAAGGCTAACTTTGCTTTATGGAAGGCCGAGGTCTCCCATGAATTTCCCACCACTTCTTTCTACCTGAGAAATTGTGAAGGGTCTGCATCATTAAGACTTTTCCTTACCTGGGGCTCAGGTAGAGGTCAGATTATAGAAGCAACTGCTCTTCCCAGAATTGAACCTGTCTTCCTAACCAGATTTTCTTTTTGTAGGTTTCTCTACAGCGAGTTAATGAAATACAACCCCCAGACTGCGAAGGATAGTATATTTGAACCTGCGAAGGGAGGAGAAAAGCTCCAAATAAAAAAGACCGTGTCGTTCCATCTCTATATCAGGTTTGTATAGTCTCTGTTGCTGCTGAGCCAGCCCTGCCAGGCTCCCGGGATTGGGTACCCGAGTGTTCCTGGCCCGTAAATCAGACCTTATGCAATAAACCGCACTCCACTCTGGGTTTGAGATTTGTGCCGGGTGTAGGACTCACATAACGCTGCTATCCACCTCCAGTATCCTGTGGTTGTACTCTGAAAACGTTCCTTGCTTCTTCCTCATCTGACTGTTCTTGAGCCCCAGGAAATTGGGGAAAATGTGCACAGGTGAGTTTGAACAGATGCCCCTGTTTTGCAGCACCGCCCCATGTGGAGATGGCGCCCTCTTTGACAAGTCCTGCAGTGACCGGGCTGTGGAAAGCTCAGATTCCTGCCACTACCCTGTCTTTGAGAATCCCAAACAAGGCAAGCTCCGCACCAAGGTGGAGAACGGTGAGTGACACGTGCCCTCCATCACAAAGGGCTCTGCCAGGCCCCAGGACCCCAAGTCTCTGCAGGACTGCCCCTGGGCACTGGGGTGTTGTTTACAGGAGAGGGAAGATCTGAGTGGAGGAGGTCTGTAGGAGGATCAAGGTTCCAGTCTGAATTTGTTAGTTTGGGAGACCTGAGAAATCTCCAAATCAAACGGGAGGTGGCCCACCTTGAGCTCAGAGGAGAGAGCTTGGCTAGAAATAAAAAAAATGGGCATCTTCCTCCTGTAGGATCTTCACAGCAGTGGGAACAGGAAGGATTAGCTTGGGGAGGGCGGAGGAAATGAAAAGAAAGTGATGCGGAACCAAGCCCTGAGGAGTTGGCAGATGAGGGCGCGCGTGCCTGGCTTCCCTCCCGTGCAGCTGGCTGCAGATTGTACCCCTGGTCCACTAGCTCCTCCTCTCCTGTCTTCTACTGTCTCCTTCCTGTCTCTTCACATCCACTCCTGCTCCCTTGAGCCCACACTTCAGCAGTCATCAGAGTGGTCCTGAAACCCTGCTAAATACCCTAGCTCACTGCTAGGTATTTGCCCAAGAGAAATGGAAACCTGTGTCCACACAGAAACTAGCACACGAATGTTCATAGCAGCATTATTCATAATAGCCAAAAAAAGTGGAAGCAACCCAAATGGCCATCAACTGTTCAATAGATGAATAAAATGTGACATATCCATGTAATAGAATATTATTTGGTCATAAAAAGAAATGAAGTACCGATACATGCTTACAACATGGATGAACTTGGAAACATTATGCTCAATGAAAAAAGCCAGTCAACAAAGATCACATACTGTATTATTCCATTTATATGAAATGTCCGGAATAGACAAATCCATAGAGACAGAAAGCAGGTTAGTGGTTGCCAGGGCTGGGGGTGGCAGGGTTGGAGGGAGATGAGGAGTGACTGCTAATGAGTAGACGGTTTCTCTTTGGAGCCATGACATGTTCTAAAATTAACTGTGGCGAAGGTTGCAGAACTCTGTGAAAATACTAAAAAGCCCTGAATTGTATGCTTTAAATGGGTGAATTGTATGGCGTATGAATTATATCTCAATAAAGCTGTTATTTAAAAAAGAAAAAACCAACCCTGTAGTGGTTTCCCACTGCACTTCATATAAAAGCAAAACCTGCCATGATCTCCCAGCCTCATCCTGTGCCACTGTCCCCATCCCTCACATGTGCTGTAGTCACACGGGCTCTCTGTCATCTCCCTGAACAACCAAACCCCTTGCGGCCTCAGGACCTTCACTTTGTTCTGTGTCCGACACTCCACCTCTTCCTTCCCCTTTATGTCTCAGCTCTCCTGACTCTTGTGTCCCGGGAGGTTCCCCCGTGGTCCCCCATCATAGCCCCCTCAAAGCCTTCAGAGCACTATTGGCATCTAGAACTCGTGTGAATATATCGGTTTACTTGTTTAGTGCCTTTTCCATTCCTTTCTATGCACTCACCCCCTGACAAATGTTCCAGGAGGACAAGGATCTTATTTGGTTTTGCTCACCATTGTTTCCCAGCACAAGTCTGGCACGTAGTAGATACCGGGAAAGGTATGAAGAGTGAATGAATGAGTAGCCGATGTCCCAAGCCCAAGGAGTACAAACACCACGCCAAGGAGTGGTTTGGCCCAGTGGCCCCTGTAGGTCTGACCCAAGTCTCTCACACAGGGGAAGGCACAATCCCTGTGGAGTCCAGTGACATCGTGCCTACGTGGGATGGCATTCGGCTCGGGGAAAGACTCCGCACCATGTCCTGTAGTGACAAAATCCTCCGCTGGAACGTGCTGGGCCTGCAAGGGGCACTGTTGACCCACTTCCTGCAGCCCGTGTATCTCAAATCTGTCACATTAGGTAAGGGACCTGCCTTGGGATCCGGAACCAGTCTGTCCTCCTCATGCCCAAATCCCAGGAAACCGCATGCTTTGTTGCCAGGTTCCCCTTTCCGAAGTGAACTTGCTTCAGTCGTCAGAAGTGATTCTGAGTGTCCAGCCTGCTGTGGTGGAGAGACAGGGTTAGGCGGCGAGCCTAAGTAAAAACACGCCAGGCCAGTCCTTTCAAGATGAGTTAAAGAAACACAACAGCTTAAAACTGCAGCGCTTTAGTTTGCTTGTTCTCCGCAGTCCTTGGCCTTACCTGGAACCTCTTCTATTGTGCTTAAATACTTGATGATCCCATATATATCCCGAGTGGCCACAATCAGAAGGCTTTTTCTCTGTCTTGACAACTCTATTTTGTACCTCCAAATTCCCCACATGCCTCTCTTAACAGCATTTTGTGCAAACACAGGTGTATACATTTCTTTTTTTTTTTTGTACCCAGGTTACCTTTTCAGCCAAGGGCATCTGACCCGTGCTATTTGCTGTCGTGTGACAAGAGACGGGAGTGCATTTGAGGATGGACTACGACATCCCTTTATTGTCAACCACCCCAAGGTGCTATAACCCCATTCTATTTGCCCTTGACATGTTTCTCCTTTTCAACCAATCCTGAAAGCAGAGCAAACGTGTGCGCTGTGGGCAAGGGGAGCCTTCGTTGGTGCCCCAAGAACTTACCCTTTCCTCCTTTTGGATGCCAAGAGCTTTTCTTCTCTTAGTCTGGAATTAATTGGAATCAAGGTGCAGTTAGTATGTCTAGAGTCTGCCCAATTTTAGCCAGTCAGAATCCTAAACAAAGAAGAAAGATCATGGCCCTGCGCTCCCTCTTCCCTATGAGTCTCGAGTGCCTGCTTCAGAATGTTATTCCTGAAAGGTTTCCATCTTTCTCCCATCATTTCTGGGATTCCTAGGTTGGCCGAGTCAGTGTATATGATTCCAAAAGGCAATCCGGGAAGACTAAGGAGACAAGCGTCAACTGGTGTTTGGCTGACGGCTATGACCTAGAGATCCTGGACGGTACCAGAGGCACCGTGGACGGGTAAGGGGACCGACGGTGCAGTAAAGACAAGGCCAGGCTTCCTGCCCTCACTCGCGGGGGTGCATCACGTGTCTGCCGGTCTCAGAGCTTAAGAGCTACCCACCCTACCTTGCTTTCTCCACTTCAGGGCCTCCACCTTCCCTGGTCCCAGGCGAATAATGAGTGCTTTTGTTCCTCCAGGCCACGGAATGAATTGTCCCGGGTCTCCAAAAAGAACATTTTTCTTCTGTTTAAGAAGCTCTGCTCCTTCCGTTACCGCAGGGATCTACTGAAACTCTCCTATGGTGAGGCCAAGAAAGCTGCCCGTGACTATGAGATAGCCAAGAACTACTTCAAAAAAAGCCTGAAGGATATGGGCTATGGGAACTGGATAAGCAAACCCCAGGAGGAAAAGAACTTTTATCTCTGCCCAGTATAGTACGATCCAGTGACAGATGGATAGGGGTGTTCCACACTGGGGTGAGAGAGAGGTAGGTCGTAGCATTCCTTTTTATTTGCTCAAGGGGTTTATTTCTCCTTCTTTTCCTCCCACCCGCAGTTGGTGTTATTGAGAACTTCGGGTTCCCATTTATCCTGCTTTCTTTGGGATTGCTAGGCAGAGTCTGGTCAGGTGCCTGTCTCTTTTCCTATGTGAAGAGGCAGAGACCGAAGGGGAGGGAAAAGGGTTTATCTTTTCCTTCCCTGCAAGGCGTAAGCAGTCACTGAGCCCCTCTAACCCGTTTCCTCTGAAGTTTTGTTTTAGTTTTTTCCATTTCCTTTCCCTTTGTGTTTGCTACGCTGACCTCTTGATTAGACTCGGTCAACTCTGTGTGCGTCACATCAGGGACTAATGATTCATTTGTGAATCCTGCAGGCCCCTCTGCTTCCCCTTCTCCCCTTCTGATAGTCCTTCCTTGTGATCAAAGTTTCTCTTTCCCCTCCCCAAGAGGGGTAAAGAGGTGAACTGAAAGAATTTGGTGAAACATTTACAAGGACAGGAATTTAAAACTGCAGTCAGTGCCAATGGAAGTGCTGTCAGAAGCTGCAAATAATGCTTAGCAATCTTCCCATCTTGCACTTTAGCCAGCTTGTCGGGGGTGGGGGGTGGGGTAGGGCAGGGAAAGCTGCTACTCTGGAAGTGTATCCCTTCCCCAGGCGGCAGCGAAGGCTGGAACCAGCCAGACTGGGCTAGGGGAGTTGCCCGAGCAATAGCTGAGGTTTCCACCTGCAGGTGACACAGACCACTTCCCAGGGAGCACAGATATTCCTTGGAATATTTCCAAGCTCCAGCCACTTCTACTCCTAGAACATTCTTAAGAATTTGCCCTGCCAATGTGGAGTATAAGACCATAGACCCCAACCAACTGGTGGGAAAAAAAGTCCAGGACGAGTCCTAGAAGGTCAAATCATTTCTGCCCAGATAATCGGGACTTCGCAAGAATAAGGGCAAAAAATCATGTTGGGTCAGATCACTGTTCCACCTGGCATAATATTTCTCATGACAGCAACACCCAGGGAAATTGACTAAGTCATATGCAAATTAGGAGTTTTAAAAGAATGCCATAGGTGTTGATTCTTAACTGCTGCGGCTAACCTATAATTGAGATTTAAAATTCAGAGGTACTTTTCCATTTATCCAAGCACTTTCACTTTGCCAGATGGCTTCAGAAGTAGGTTCCTGGGCAGGGCACAGACCTGAGGTCTTCCTGCCTGTTAGGGAATCCTTACAGGGTTGACACACACCAAGGCAGTAGTTGTAGGTGAAAGGGCAGGTTGTCTTCAAACTCTATGAGGTGGATCTTTGTCTACACCTCCACCTAATATTGACTCGTGGTCAGAGCCTGTGGCCTCTCTGGAGTCCAGCTCTGGGGCTAAATCAGCCAGACATGCTCAAGAGAACTACAGGGGCGCCGCTGCCTTCAGGACCCGAGCCTGCCTCCTTCCTGTAGATAATGTATCTTCATCTGGGAACATCCCGAGCCATGCTGGGAACATGCTGAGATAATGTATCTTCCTTCATCTGGGAACATGCTCTCGGGTGACTTTCTGTCCCCACCCCCGCAAACTGCAGACCAGTTCACCCAGGGTCTGGCCCACCTCTTCAACAGTAGATACATCCACATTTGCACTTTCATTCTTGGGGCCCGCTGTACCCCCTGTACTTTTGACCAAAAATTGACCAAAATAAGAAAACCCAAGTTTTTAAAATAGGCTAAGGATGTCTCTGCGGAACACCAAAGCGTCCCAAGGAACTGGTAGGAAAATGGCGCCTGTCTTCTGGGGTGGAAGGGGCCTGCCTGCTCCCTGGCCCTGTGAGTCTGCTGAAGGCACGTTAAATCAACCCTGGCACCCACATCTGGGGCAGAGAGATCTCACGGTTCCCAGCCACTGGAAGGAAGCACATCCTCTCGGTTCTTCAGGCTGGAGGGTTATCACCTACTGATTTCCTCGGAATGTTTGGCCCCTGCGGTCCGTCTTGGGCATTAGAATCTCCAGCAGAGCTCAGCCCAGCTGCCTCTTCTTTAATGGGGGACAACAGTAGCTCTCAAAAGATCAGATCCCCCAATCGCCCGCAAGATTTTCTCTGTCAGACTTGCAGCATTCAGTTGCTGCTGTAGGAAGAGAGCAAGGCATCCCTGAACGCCACGCGTCTGCGTCCCCACGCCCCTCTGAATCACACCGGACAGAGGAGGCAGAGCTTCCACCACTGTTCTCCGTGTTTGCGTCCAATCTTTAAAAGCAGGACCCCTTCCCCCCAACTTTTTTTTTAGTTATTTTTGTAGTTGATTTGTCTGAACTGTGGCTATTGTGCATTCTTTGAATAATCACCTGTAAAAACTGTCAATGCTTGAAGCTACTTCCTTTACATTGAAATGAATTTGCCAGGTTTGGGGTCATGATAGTGACTCCAAGAGCAGAGTAGGGAAGAGCCCAAGCATAGACTTGGGTGCCACGATGGCTGCAGTCCAGTTTTATGATTCTGCTTTATGTAGCTCTTAATAAGTGACTAACAACATACATTCCTCATAAATAAAAAAAAAAAAAAACACACCTGAATTGTTAGAAAGCTTTAAATCTTGGTTTCTTGGGGGATGTCAAAGTGGGGACAGAGGGGCCTGTGGTCCTGGGATTTCTGGTAACAGCACCAGCTGCATCAGACATACAACCTGGGGATAAGGTCATCCCTCAGCCTGCACAAAGCAGCCATTACCTCCTTGTGCAGGTGAACTTGCGTCTGAGTGGGGTGGGGGCACATCAGGCGCCTTTTGATTGCTTCCCAGCTCCACACACCTCCTTCCCCATCAGAGCCCACCATTGTCCTGAGGGACTTGATATGTAAGCTTTCAAGGCCCAGAACAGGAAAACACCCTTGAGACAGTATCACCAATAATACACACAATTCTAGCCCTCCTTCACGGGTATTTCTCTACCTCTCCGAACCTCCCTATCCCCAACCATTGTGCCTTCAGGGCTGTGCATATTTGGGTTTTTTTTGTTTTTTGAGACAGAGTCTTGCTCTGTTGCCTGGGCTAGAGTGCCGTGGCATCAGCCTAGCTCACAGCAACCTCAAACTCCTGGGCTCAGGCAATCCTTCTGCCTCAGCCTCCCGAGTAGCTGGGACTACAAGCATGCGCCACCATGCCCGGCTAATTTTTTCTATATATTTTTAGTTGTCCGGCTAATTTCTTTCAATTTTTAGTAGAGATGGGGTCTCACTCTTGCTCAGGCTGGTCTTGAACTCCTGACCTTCAGTGATCCTCCCGCCCGGCCTCCCAGAGTGCTAGGATTACAGGCGTGAGCCACCACGCCCGGCTGGGGCTGTGCATATTTGGAGTAAAGTTGTGGCCAGGACCGGGATGGGCTTGGCTATAGTCTTAGGAGACCATTTGCTTTTTACTTCATAGATGGCATCCCAAATATCTCTCCATCTTAAATTTCAAAGAGAACGCACTTCTTTCCACATCTGTAACTTGCTCCAGAATTTCTATAAGACCCATCCTGGACCGTTTGAAAATAATCATACCAGAGGACATAAAATACCTAACAGTGAGGCTAAGTCACAGTAAACCTCCTTCCTCATCCATTATACAGATGGAACAACTGAGGCCAGGAGGGCCAGCAACACATTTTGGGGCATATTACATAAGGACCAGAGCTCCACATGGTGTCACGCATAGTCTGTTGAAAAACAGTGCTGGGTGAACTGAAGTTTTTAATTTAAAGACGGTGAAAGATAATGTCTCTGTGATGTACCAGGAACCTCAAGTGCCTCTGTCCTCTCTGTTCTCTGGCAGCTCCTGGTTTCTGAGGGAAATGTAGTGCCAGTCTTTTAGAAAGTGGACAGTTTCCTTAAAGCCTAAGGCGAGTTTCCAGACCCTGTCTGCAGAGGGACAAGACTGTCCTCCCACCACCCACGCTAAGTGGGCTGGGAAGCAGGGCTGCCCGGCAGGAGCCCGGGGGATTTTCTTCAGCTCATCATTTCAATTGCTGTTGACCCTGCATTTCCTTTGGGGGCCCACAATTTAATACTGTTGTCCAGGATTTGGGCCCAGATCAAACCAGTGTTCTGGGAGCAGGTCTGGCCTCATGCAGACTATAGCTCTGACTTCTCAGAACGCAGGGACCAGGAGAGGAAACCCCAGCCATCCCTGCCTCCAGGAGACTTTACCCAGTGCCTTACAAAAGGTCCTCCCCAGGGGCGATTTCTGGGCTCTGACTACTCCAGGCCCAGCCATTTGGCCATTTCTTTTCCATCTGATGAGTAGATTTATAAGGCAACAAATCACAGTAATTCCACGGCACACTGTTACCACTCACCTTTTCTTTGGATTCTTATAATGTCGCATGAGTCCAATTTCTCCAGCATTCTCCCTTTTTCCTGTATTTGCCAACCTTGGCCCATGAGGGCTCCCCCTCCAAGCCCAAATACAACAGAGTGACAAGACAACTTTGGAAACAACTTTCTTTACGGGAGTCTTGAGTTCCTAATGAGTCTGGCCCGGGGTGGGCTAGACCAGTGCAGATGTTCCAGGAGAGCTGACGCGAGAGGCCAAGGGCAGTGTGGGAGAGATGGGACACCAAGGGTGGGGGAGTGAGGTGTCCTAACGGTTCCCAGACCTACAGTCCCTGAGGAACCATGTGACTCACACTAACCTTTTGGACCTGTCGGGATGAATATTAAAAGGTGGCCGCTTGTTCTCTGCTGGTCAGGGTTGGTGAGTGGGAGTCTGGCCAGCACCAGTCGGGCTGTGAGGGATGCTGTGACACCAGCCCAACTCTGCCTAGAAACAGGGTGACAAGTGGAACCAACTCCACTCTGGCTTGGGGAGTGACTTAGAAGACCCCAAGTGCCTCTTCCTTTCCTTCCAAGGAGCCTCTTCTCCCACCTGTCTCGAAGCTACAGCAAGAGCGTGGGCTTCGGGGAAGTCTTAGGTTTCAGGCCCCACACGACTCACCAGCTGTCACTTGGTTTCTCTGAGCCTCATTTCTGTGAAACAAGGGCCGCTTCCCTGTAGGACTGTTGTGAGGAATAAAGACAGGGCATCCGAAGAAACCGGCACAGAGCAGACCCTTAGTAAACAGCAGCTAATCTGGGGATTTGGAGAGGATGTAGACAAAGGCCAAAGCCCCCAAATTGTCCAAAGAGCATTCCTTATTTCAAGACCACTAGGGGGAAATGGTCTTGCCCTTCATCTGCAGGTAGCCTTCAGCAGAACACACCATCTGGGGGGCTGTCTGTGTCTTGTTTGCCTTGAAATTTTCAATAACTTGGTACCAGCTGTTCCAGTGTTGCATACCTCACTGCCAGGAAGCTGCCTTCCTCCCGCTATAATGCCAACTGTCAAAAGCAGAAAGCCTGTGCATGCCTTCTTTTCAGACAAAAATAGTACTAGATGACCTGTGGCCTTGCTGCCATCTCTGATGGAGATAATCCCAACTCAGTCCCTCCCTTCACCCCTCCCAAACCCACTTAGCTCTGGATTTCAATCCAGTTTTTTCCACCTCCCTCTTCAGATCTGGAGCCTCCTCCAGCCCTTGCCCAGCACTGAGCTGGGTACCCAGTTCTCTCCAGAGAGCCCCACCATGGAAAGGAGGCAAGGGGCTTCCCTGACATCACCAAGGTAAGGGGACATAGGACCCAAGACTGGAAGAAACTGGTTCTCCAAAGCTTCCCAGTGCCCTTAAGGGTTCAACTCTGTCCTGACACATGGTGACACCTTGTCCATGCAGTGGAGCCCTCCTTCTTCCACCTCCGCCTTCCTCCCTATTGTGATGGTCCCCACAGGCACCCAGAGATGGAGGGAATGGCACTTCCCAGGTAACCCTTCCACACACATTGACCTCTTTCTTCCCTGCTGCGGCCCTCAGCCAGCTCTGTCATCCTCATTTTATAGATGCAGAACAGCAAGGTCAGAGTTCAGTGCCTTATACAAGGTCACACAGCAGCCTCTGGGTTATGTGTTAAATGGGTCATAGAGAGGAGTTGAACAAACTGCTTTCTACCATCCCCTTTAGCACTGTTTGCTGACTTACTTGGAGAACAGCCACTTGGGGGAAGTATTAAAAGCAAGTACCGCCACAGAAGCAGCTGATGGGGCCTCCCTGGTAGCCCAGGCCCTGGGAGAGCCAGGAGGACAGGCTTGAAGCTGGCACCCTAACCTTAAGATGGCGGGTGCCTTTCCTGTTGCTGTTTGGAGTTCCAGGACACTTTCCCCAAGCCTGAGTTTGAGGAGGGTTCAGGCACAATACAAGCAACTCTCACTTTCCTGTTCCAGAAGAGGGAAGTGTCCATGGAGCAGAGACACGCCCCCTGCTGCAAAAAGATGTCCGTGAGCCCACTTTGACAGGTGGGGAAATGCACTGAGGCACATCTCGTGCAGCTCCTGGCTGAATGTCCCACTGACGTTCTTCCACAGCCAATACAGGACTAGAGCAGCCTGGGGTCCCCGAGCACCCACCTGTGTCGGAAGGGCCGACCCAGAAGGGAGGCAGGGCCAGGGCGAGGGCTTGAAATGGAATGAAACTTTGCTGAGGACGCGCCAGAGAGAAGCCCTCCCACCCATCAGACTCACTAGAGCAGTCCCTGTAATGTTCCTCTCCAGCAGCATTACTGGGTCCAGGCCCTACTGGGGGAGACTAGGTTTGCTCAGGGAAGAGAAGGGGCAAAGGTGGCGGCTGGGCGGGAAGCTGGCGTGAGATCCGGTGACCCCATTTCCACCCGTTCTGATTGCCTCTTGGCTCAACATTCATGAAGCATCTATTCTGTGCCAGATACAGCACTAGTTTTTCACAAGTATCGCTTCATCCTCACAGCAAACCCATGCAGAGAGCATTGCTATCCCCGTTTTACAGACAAGGAGGCTGCAGGCTGGCAGGCAAAGGGACTTGCTTGAGATGGCTCCGTCAGTAGCAGAGCCGGGACGAGAACCCAGGCTCTGGGATCCTGTTCAGTGCTCTTTGCCTGTGCTGTCTCCTCCCACCTCCACTCCACCTAGAGAAGCTGGAGTCCCAGCTGGGCTCCGGGGAACAGAATGGCTTGTGTGGGACCAGGTCCCTTGGGTGCACTTGGCAGCCTGACCCCTCTGTGACCTGCCATATGCTGGCTCAGCACTGAGCACAGTCTGGGACCACGAATCAGAGCCAGTCATATGGCAGGGAAGGGGACGGGGCAGGAGATCCCTTAGGAGGTTTGTTTCCTGGGCTAACAGGCTAGGTGGCCTCTAGCCAACCCCTGGGAGCAGTGTCAGGACACAGCCTCTAGGGACCCACAGGACGGGAAGCTGAAGCTGTGCTTTCTGGGGGGTCACTGGCAGCAGCAGACCTGTCCTTCCAAAGGTCTGCTTCAGACCTGCTCAGGTTTGGTTGGGAGTGAGAACCTGATGGAGCTACGAACAAGGACCGAAGCGAGCAGTGCGACGTAGCAAGAGTTCTGGCCATGCGCCCCCTGCTCGGCTGGCCTCCACGGCCAGCTCTCCTGTACTGCCCAGCTCCGCTGTGGGCAAAAGGCTGGGTCTGCTTAAAGCTAACAGCCTTGGCTTCCTTCCTTCAAGCAACCAGTCAGTTCAAAATAGGGAAAAAACAGGACACTCGACAGATGGATCTCAGGGCAGGGAGGAAGGGTCAGAGACCCACATGGGCTTGTCTCACTTTCTGGGTCTCTTTCTTCACCTGGAACATGGCTCATGTTGGATTCCGTGACTGTGAAAGGTTTTTCCACCTCCCAAAGCCTGTGAACTTGCACTTCTCACACAGTTCAAGTATCTGGGCCTCAGACTCCAAGCAGGCCACCCAAAGATTCAGAACTGAGAGGCTCCCCTAACACCCAGCCTTGCCCACCACACCGTGAGCCCGAGCGACACAGGAAGAAGAGGGAAGTCTAGGGGGTGCAGAGAATTCTTCATCAGGCAGAAGGGGACCTGGGACTGGGCTCTGGATCCCTTGGAAGCAAGGGGCTGTGGGGTTAAGTGGGAAGCCTCCCCAGGAATCTGTGTCCACAGGGCCGGGCTAAGCCCTCTGGGCAGGAACCACTAACCATGTGAGGCCCACCCAGCCCAGCTGCTGTCCACGCAGGCAGGGGCAGATGTCAGGTCACACCCAGGCCTCTCTCTTGCTCCTCCCTTCTCAGCTGCCACTGTGTCCTCCCACCCTCCTGCCATACTCCCCTTCTCCCATGACTTGGAGGCAGCAGATGGTCCCCTGCTTGGCTCCGTCCCCAACACTCCCCTCGGGGTGGAAGGCTCTGACATCTCTGTCCTCCACTTCTCAGCCTTCATCCCCCACTGTCAACACTACTGCCTGGGCAGGTGCGAGAGAAGGAAAGCAGCCAAAACCTGACGCAGCTGGCCCAGCGTCCAGGTCGGTGCTGGCTGTGCGTGGGTGGAGGTGTGGGGAGGAGGGGCTCCAGATGAAGTAAAAGGATGGACCTGCAGGGGTGGTGCCCCTCTTCACGGCAGCACACTCGTCCGTCCTCCACCCAACACTACTGTACGGCAGAGGGCAAGGGGTGAAGGCGCATGGAGATGAGGACGGTCTCACTTGGAGCTGGGAGCCGAGTGGTCTGGGTGGAGGAAGGTGCTGGTGGTGTAGTTCTGGAAGAGAGGCTGCAGGAACATGCCGATGGTGCCAAAGACACAGACAAAGACAAAGATCCAGAGGAACAGGCGGTCGATCACCATGGCGACGTACTTCCAGTCCTCACTCACCTGGGGACGAAGGAGGCCCAGATGTCAGTCACATGATGCAGGATGGGCTTTGAACAGGTATAAGCGGTTCCCACCCACATACACACACCCTCCCCTCCCCTCTCCTCTCCCTCAGTGAAAGGCTTTAGAGTGACTTTCTAAAGCATGGCTCTGATCTCGCCAGCCTGTAAAGCCTCCAGTGGCCACGCTGCCTTCAGGGTCCATCCAAATTGCCAAGTTTGGAATCAAGACCCAGCCATGACAAATCAGCCTATCTTCTCCCACCCTATAAGCCGGACTTACCAAACCCTAACGTGTCCTCTCAGGTGTCTGTGCTTTTGGGTTTCCTTTGTGGCTGGGAATTCTGACCTCCCTTTCTCTACCTTTCTCCTACACATCGTTCAAAGCCCAAATCAAACATCACCTTCTCTATGAGGGATTCCCTGACCCCCAGATCAGAATGAAGCACTGTCCCCCTGGGTTCCCTCAGCACTGTTTACCCATCTCGATCACAGTATTTGTACTGTACTATATTGTTTCAACTTGTATGTCTGTCCCCCTACTAAGCTACAAGCTCCTAAACCATAGGGACCCTGTCTGATTCATCTTTGTAATTCCAGCATCTGGAACAGGCTGCCCCGTAAACGGGTGCTGAGTTAGGGAGTGAACAGCTGCCTCACCACCCCATCCAACAGCATCACCTGAAGCACAGAGGCCCCAGAGGTTGAGAACTGGGTTCCAGATGTGAACAAATCAGTCAAAAAGATAATACTGGCCGGGTTCAGTGGCTCATGCCTATAATCCCAGCACTTTGGGAGGCCAAGGTGGGAGGACTGCTTGATCCCAGGAGTTCAAGACCAGTCTGAGCAACATAGCGAAACCCCATCTCTACAAAAAATAAGAAAAATTAGCCAGGCATGGTGGCGCACGCCTGTAGTCCCAGCTACTTGGGAGCCTGAAGCAGGAGGATGGCTTGAGCCCAGGAGTTTGAGGTTGCAGTGAGCTACGACAATGCCACGGCACTCTAACCTGTGCAACAAAACAAGGTCCTGTTTAAAAACAAAAAACACTCTGTGGTTGAGAGCCAGTAACAGAGCTTACACACAGGGCAGCCTTTGCTCAGAGCTGCTGCACTCCAGCCTGAGTCTGGGCCCTTGTCCACGTGTTTATCTGGGGCCCAGCCAGCTCAGAGGGTGCAGAGGTGGTGACTGTGCACCTTCATTTAGTCAGTAGCTGAATAATCATGCATTCGTGTCACAGCTGTGCCTACTGTATACCTGGCACCATGCTAGGCACTGGGATGCAACTGGGCAAGACAAATGCACCCGGCAGTTTAAAGTCTTCTTGGAGAGGGAGACAAAAATAAGCAAGAATTTAAAATTACATACTGTGCGGGAAATAAAGGGCTGGGGATGGAGAAAGGGAGGAAAATATATAATTTAGAGTGTGGTCTGGGAAAGCCTCTTTGAGGAGGTGACATTCAAGCCAAGATCTGCTGAGTGAGAGGGAACCAGCTGTGTCAGGAATAAGCTGAAGGAAAAAACCGATTAAACCCAAACGGAGGGGCCGTTCAACCAGCGCGCACCCTCTAAAAATGTGTATGCCATGAAAGACAAAGTGAGGAACTGTTCCAGAATGAAGGAAACTAAAGAGACATAACAACCAAACGCAATTTGAGATCCTGGCTTGGGTTGGGTGTGGGGAGGGGACGCTACAAAGGACATTACTGAGACAACTGGAAAAATCTGAATGCAGCCTTTATGTCGGATAAAGGAATTGATGCTAAATTTCCTGAACTTGATCACTGAAACTGTTCTTAGGAGAAACACGCTAAAGTATTTGGGATAAAGGATCACAGTGTCTGCAGCTTACTCTCAAATAGTAGAGCAAAAATTAGTAATAGTAATATTTTTTAAAAGGAACAAAAGAAGGGCATGCCAGGCAGAGAGACCCATATGTGTAAAGGTCCCGAGGCAAGAAAGAGCTTGGCCTGCTTAAGACAGTCGAGCAGACAAGCCAGTGACCTGGGCAAGGGGGAAAAGCACAAGTTGAGGGGCAGACATCGTCTATTTGGACACAGGAGCTAAATCAGGGAGGCTATTAGGAGACTCTGCCCTGGTCCAGGCAAGAGCTGATGGTGGCCTAGAACAAGGGTGTTAGCATGGAGATGGTGAGAAAGGGTGAAGTTGAGGATTATTTTGGAGTTTACGCTCACAGGGCAGGACTTCTGATGACATGGATGGTGGGGGAGGTGAGAGAGAAAGAACGGAGTCAAGGATCCCTCCAGGGTTTTGGCCTGAACCACGGGGTGAATGGTGGTGCCATGCACTAGAAAATGGGGAAACTGGGGAGGAGCAAGCTTGTGGTGGGGACGTAGATCAAGGACTCGGTTCGGGACATGTTGAGTGTGAGATGCCTTTGAAGCATCCAACTAGGTCACTGCACCCTCAGCACCTAGCTCAGTAAATGCACAAGTAGACGGCAGAGGAGAGGAGAGACGGTTAACTGAAGCCAGCTGAGCCCCTGCACTGGTGACTCCCACTGGGCCTCAGCTGGCTCCGAGGCTCCCCTCTGCCTCCATCGGGACTGTAAGACTCTCCCTGGCGCAAGCTTCAACTCCAGCCCCATCTCCTGCCATCCAGGGACACAGATCTCTGAAGCCCTTGGCCCACACAAACTGTAGTGCCCCCAGCCTCATCCCCCAACCTGAATGGCCGGGTCCTGGAGGAAACCTGGCCAGTCACCATGGCAACAGCTGAGCCTCAGGCTGGAACCAGCCAGGTACCAGGAGACTGACCACAGGGCGGGGCAAGCTGCTGCCCAAAGTGGGGGGATGTCCACCCATCATACCTCCCCCCAACTCCTGGCTCAGTCTCAAGGCATCTATTCTGAGCCACTATAGAAAAAACCAAAAGCCCAGTGTGCAGAAAGTGGAGGACGGGTCTAGAGAGCCTAGCCTTCACCTGCCTCCATCTCCATAAATATTTCACGAGGCCGTCCCCTGGGACCCGGAAGTGCAGAAGAGGGATATTGATTTGGGACTCCGTCCTCTCTGCCAAGCAGTCTCATGGAATGTCTTAACCCCACCACCCTCCCCTTCACAAACACACACACACCCCTACTGTATTCAATTTTGCTCCCACCCCCACGCCCCGTGGGGCACACAAAGGACTTGTCTCCGTTTGTGGTAAGAGCTGCAGATTAACAACTTGCACGTGGGAATGCAAGCAGCGGAGAGGGACTCCAGGGGACAGGGCCACAGGCCGGCTGCAAACCCTAAAGGGCTTCCTCGCCTTCCAGCCGCATTCCCCACATAACGAGGCCCCAAACGAGGCCCCAGCTGAGGCATTTCGGCCTGGGTTCTAGTCCTCAGGAAGCCGCAAGGTCATCCTCTACCGACTCCAATCCAGGCCGCGCCGCCTCATGGAAACCCACTGAGAACTGAAGCCAGCGCCAGGTCCACCGCACAGGCCTGACTCACGTCCCCCTACCCTGCACTCCTGTTTGCCCTGCGCGTCTACGGACGCCGCTGCTTTCCAGACAGCCGGGCCCTGGCAGACCCCATATCTCACGCCCGCGGCCCAGCCCCCCGCACTCACGCTCTGGTCCTCGTCCTCGCTCCGCATGTGGTCCGCAATGAAGCGCACGCCGTCCACCGCCTCCCGGAGCCCGCAGCCACACGGGCCCCCCGAGCGCCCCAGGCCGGCCGCCGGGGCAGGCTCGGCCCCAAAGGCCCCTGCCAAGCCCTGGACCGAGGCACGGTTGACGAAGCACGTGCAGGAGTCGGCCCCCGGGGCTTCGCGGAAGAGGAAGGCGCCAGCACCCTCACGCTCACGCTGGCGACGCCGCAGGCGCAGGCGCTGGCGGGCGCAGTGGTGGCGCGGCTGCTGCATGAAGAGCAGCGCCGGCAGCTTCTCCAGGAAGACGACCTTCACCCAGGGCGCCATGGTGTGTGTCGTGGGCGAGCGGTGGTGCACGTTGAGCACGCACACGCTGGTGACTATGGAGAAGGTGACCAGCACCATGGTGAACATGAGGTACTTGCCGACGAGTGGCACGTCAAGGGAGGTGGGGGGCACGATCTTGGAGATGAGCAGCAGGAAGACCGTGAGCGCCAGCAGCACGGAGATGCACAGCGTCATCTTCTCGCCACAGTCGGACGGCAGGTAGAAGACGAGGATGGCCAGAGAGGTGATGAGCACGCAGGGGATGATGAGATTGATGGTGTAGAAGAGCGGCTTGCGGCGAATGATGAAGTCATACGTGATGTCCACGTAGGTGGAGTCGTCAGGGTTCTCATTGCGCCGGCCCGGCAGCGCCACAATATCCCACTCGCCACTGGGTGTGAAGTCGTCCAGGCTGGCCACATCACTCTTGAGCACCAGGTCGATCTCAGTGCGGTCATATGTCCATGAGCGGAACTTCATGGTGCAGTTCTGCTGGTCAAATGGGAAGTGCTTTACTTCAATCTTGCATGCGCTCTTGTAGATGGCCGGGGGCAGCCAGAAGATGCTGCCATCATAGGAGACGACGGCGTTGGAATAGAAGGACACCTCGTACATGCCGTCAGCACTGCCAAGGGAAGGGCACGGTCAGTCCTGTCCTAAGCATTCCTTTATCCCCACCCATGGGCCCAGCCCTGAGTGAGAGGAAAACCACAGGGAGGTATGAGGAGGGGAAGTGACCATCCAGGAGCACAGAGAGGTGGAGCAGGAACTGATCAAAAAGGGGATATGGGGAGGCGGTTGGTGGCCAGAAGAAGTGTCCTGGTCAGGAGGCCTGTGTGGCCCCTCGGAGGTAGAAGAGGGTGGAAGGAGGGAGGGACCACACCTGCTACTTGTCACACATCGTGTAGGCTGGTTGCTCCTCATGAGAGTAGAGAAGTTTGGAAAGCTGGGGAGGCCAGAGTGAGGAGCCCCAAGCAATAGGGGCGACAGGGATGGGTGGGAGAAGGGCCTGGTCCCATTAGTTGAGGGAGGTCGTTTTGTACTTTAGAGGTGAGAGGGATTATTGCAGAAGACAGGATAGGGCTCGGAGGAGAAACTGGGACCTTAGGGTTCTTTGATCCTGCCCAGGCTTCTTGGAAAGCCTATTCTTGAATGAGTTTAGGCACTGGGGGCCGTCAATCCTTGTTTCTATCCCTACTGCAGCACCAAATATACACCAGGAGTCCTAGTTGGCCGGGAGGGGGCTGGTCATGGCCTAAGTCACCTTGGCCATCCACACTGTACCTCACTGGTCTAATCTGTCTGTCTGGGTCGTGACTGCATATTTGCCTATCAAAAGCCCCTTCCCTCCCACAGCTTAAGCTAACTTCTCTTATTTTCTCCACGACTCCTTTCCTCTCTGAGTATTTCCATGGTCTCCCCCAATGTTCCCATTACTCCAGGGTCACCTACTTGTTATACAGGACCACATCTGGGAGCCAGATGTGTTTGGAAGGGAGCCGAACTTTCTTCATATTGTCGAACTCCTCAGGCTTCCAAGTGAGGCGATAATCCTCCCACTCCTGGGGAAGGGAAAGAGGGAGGCAGTGCCAACTTCTGCCCTTGAGATCAAGGCAAGGGGCAAGAGGGGCCCCAAATGGCTGGAGGAAGCTTTTAAAAAGCCAGCCCGTCCCCACAGTGACTTGTCTGCCCACCAAGTGTGGCTCTTACAGTACTTTCTCATTTAATTTGCACAGCTAGGCCAAGGTACAGTATTACGACCTGCCTTTTACAAATGAAAAAGTGAATCTTGCAGCATTTAAAATGTTTAAAGTTACAGAGCTAGTGATTTCTGCCACAGAGTGGCAGAACCAAGATTCAAACCTAATTATTTAGGACTCCAAAATCTATGCCTTTCTGCCTCTTTTGAGGAGATTGAGAAAGAAAAAAGCACATGTAAAATAAATAAATAAATAAAAAGGAGGAAAGAAAAAGCCAGGGGTGTTGGTGGGAAGAGCACTTACCTGGGTCAACCAGACATTGGTAGTCATGATCTGCTCCCGCTCATGCTATGGGGAAGAAGAGAAGCTTCTGAGAAGGCCTATGGGCCCACTGCCACCACCCGGGGTCCCTCTCATGCCTCCCCAAGCCTTGGAAACAGCACAGGAGTAAGAACAGACATAAATACATTCTGGCTGGGATGACTTTAGTAGCTGGGCAAAGAGTCTGGGACCCCCACTCACCACACTGATGAGCTGGGCCAGTGACACCATAAGCTGTACTGTCACCAGCTCAGAGCCATTGGTGGCTGGGCGGATAAGCTTATTGTAGCGGGAAGGATCCAGAAGATGCTCCACCAGCCGCTCCTCTGTATCTGTACCCCACACCCCTGGGCAAGGGAAAGGTAGAAAGTAAGTAGGCAAGGAAGACCCACCCAGGATCCCACCCTGCCCAGGCAAGTAGGATAATCCAGGCCCCACCACTAGCTTCCCACTGCTCCATCCCTAGGGATACTGCAAATGCTTAGGTACCCCCAAGGAGGCCCCAGATTAAGACTCTCATAGAGAAGCCCCTCTCTGAGAAGACTAACCAAGAATTCCAAGGATGCCTCCAGACTAATAACCCACTCTGCAAGGATTTGTGGAGACCTGCTCTTCCCCCAAGGTCTCAGAGGGTGGTTTGAGATTTCTGCTTCCACGGCTTCCCCAGAAAATACTTATGATTCAAAGGATGTTTTGGAGGGTGATGAAAGGGAAACAGTTATTTGTGTCCCACCACACACCCTTTCTCCTCAATGAGTGCCCATCTATGTGTGCAGATAACATTGTGTGCCTCCACATGTGACTGTGGGCAGGACCAGTCCCCACCACCCCCAAAGGCACTGGGTTGGAGTAGGATAGCTGGGCTGCCTAAGCTGTGGGTCAGGGCATATATTTGATCCCAAGTTCTATACATACAGGAGCCCACCCCCATGCAATGGCACACGGGTGTGAGAAGCTCATTCAGTTGTCCATTCCCTTTGCAAGTGCCCCTCCACACACTCTGCCCTTTCTACAACTTTATATTAACACACCCCTCCCCACCCCCTCAGACAGCTCCTTCCTGGTCAGCCTGGCAGAGGTCTTCCCTTCCAAGTCTCCTTTCCTACCCTACAAGAGGGCTGAGAAGTCAGTTTTCTCCCCTTCCTACCTTGCCCAATGTAGGGGATGGGAAATGGGGTGCTGAACCAGGTAGATTTCTTGAGACAATGTTTCACAAAAAGTCAGGTGGCATCTCGGTGTCATCACAGTGGCCTTCCTGCCATCCCGGAAAGCCTGGGGAGATCCCCTTCCTCCTGCCTCTCTGTGCCCACGCCCTCCCACCACCACTGGCTGTTTCCACCTCTTCCTCGCATCACTTACTCCTTCGGGTATGTCCCCTCCCAGTTCCGTCTCCTAGGTGCTCCCTGCAATCCTGAGGGTCTCTCTTCTAATCCCCAGCAGACTCCTCCACCTCTAGGGAATCCTTCCCTTCCGCCTTCTGGCCTAGCAGGAGTGAGTCAGAGCGTGGAGAGTCCTGGGCCACCACTGGCTGCGGGAGGCGAACCTAGCTGGTGATCGTCCTTACCTGAGCACAGCCCGAGGAGGCCGAAGCTGAGGAGCAGCGCCATGGGGCCGGAGCGCCGGGCCATGCCGCGGGCATAGCTTGCTGCCTTGCCCACAGCGGCCCGAGCGCGCCGCCGGCGGGAGGGCCGCGGGCGGGGCGCTGTCCGTGGTGCTGAAGCCGCGCCCGCGCCCGCGCCCGCCGAGAGCAGGGCCCAGGTGGTGCCGGCCGCCGGGCGGTGCCTGCGACTCAAGGAGCAGGCTGCGAGGAGAAACCAGCTTCTCGCTTGTCCTCGTTTGAGCAGGCGGAGGCTTTTCTGGCTGCTCTTCCAGGGAATACGAGTGGGACGGCGAGGGGGAGGAGTCTCCGCCCCGGAGGCGGAAACGCTGATTCCCAGGGGAAAGAAAGGGGGGTCCCTGGGTGGGATACTCTTTGACGGGCCCTGCCTGGCTAGGATGTGCGGGAGGTGGAAGAAGAGCGGTCCCTCCACGGGACGGTGGAGGAGTTCCGAAGCCGCGAAGCTGGGCAGGACCTGGAGGGGTCCGAGAAGGGGCAGGAGGAGCAGCGGGAGTGAGACAAGTAGGTCAGGGCCTGCTCGGCACGCAGGGCCAGGGGCCAGAACGCGGGGGCGGGGGACGGGAGGCGTTTCCCGGGTTCCCGCCCTCCTTTTTCCTCGTACCAAACCAAATGATCCTGCTCCCCTGGAAACCTGAGGATGCAGCAGAGAAAATGCATTTTAGCTCCTTAGAGAAAGAGACGGGGCCGTAGGTTTGCTATTTTAATAAAGCAAATAGCTTTGGAGTCTTGGAACAGAGTCCCCTCACTTGTGCTCTTTTCTACCTCCATAAAGTCCCTAAAAGGCCAAGCTTCCTGCCCCCCCCCACAGGGGGTCTAAGCTGAAGAGGTCTATAATGTGCCTGAAAAGAAAGTAACCCTGATGGTCTTGAAGTGTGGAAAGACAGGCAGCCCTGATCAATTAGCCTTTCTCATCCCCATTCTCTTCCGCACCAGCTGTGGGCTTCTGTGTGACCAGGGAGACCAGGGGCCCCTTCACAGAGGCCTGCCCAAGAATGCAGCGAACACAAAGGAGAGCAAGATGAGATCCCTGCACTTTTAGCTGCTGAGCCAATAAAGGCCCCTCTTTTTTCTTAAGTGGGTTTGTTGTCGCTTTCAACCAAAAGATTTCTGACTACAGCAGACAGAAATCATATAGAAAGGCTCTAGCCGGGCATGGTAGCTCATGCCTATAATCCTAGCACTTTGGGAGGCGGAGGTGGAAGGATCACTTGAGGCCAGGAGTTCAAGACCAGTCTAGGCAACATAGGGAGACCCTGTCTCTACAAAAAAAAAAAAAAAAAAAAAAAATTAGCTGGGCATGGTGGCACACACCTGTAGTTCCAGCTATTCAGGAGGCCGAGGCAGGAGGATTGCTTGGGCCCAGGAGTTTGAGGTTACAATGAGCTATGATGATGACACTGCACTGTAACCTGGGCAACAGAGCAAGACCCTGTCTCAAAAGAAAAAACAGGCTCAGCCGAGCATGGTGGCTCTTGCTTGTAATCCTAGCACTCTGGGAAGCCGAGGCAGACAGATCGTTTGAGTTCAGGAGTTCAAGACTAGCCTGACCAAGAGCGAGACCGCGTCTCTACTAAAAAATTAGAAAGAAATTAGCTGGACAACTAAAAATATATATAGAAAAAAAAATTATCTGGGCATGGTGGCGCATGCCTGTAGTCCCAGCTACTTGGGAGGCTGAAGAAGGAGGATCACTTGAGCCCAGGAGTCTGAGGTTGCTGTGAGCTAGGCTGATACCATGGCACTCTAGCCCGGGCAACAGAGTGAGAGTTTGTCTCAAAAAACAAAACAAAACAAAACAGGCTCTGTTGCATTCCATTTCTGTCAACTTCTCAAACCTCATCTGGATCACTCTACCCCCAGCTCCACTTTCCAACTATTACCAGTATCTTTAAGACCCTTGAACACTCTATTTCTTCCATTCCCCCACACTTCAGGGACTTTTAAACATATAGTTCCCTTTGAGCATTTGACAGAATGTCAGTTCTTCAAGGAAGCTGTGCCTGACCAAAGACTAGGTCAGGTACCCTGTTACATTTTCAGGAGCATGTCCAGTGAATAAGTGAATCCATCTAAGGTAGTGGCTTCCTCCCCTACTAGATTATGAACCAGCACAGTGCCCTGCATATCATAAGGGCTCAACAGGTAAGGGAAAGGGCTGGTAGAGGACTGACATCTTTTAATGAGGATGGGAAATTCCTCTCTAAAAGCTCAGCTATTTAACAAGTCCCCAGGTCATGGAATTGAGGGGAAGAAACAGGACAAGTTCCAGAAAAAGACTGGAGAGGAAGTAGGGTGACTACAGGCCCCATAATGCACATGGAAATGGGCATGAATCTGCAGCACTAGCTCCAGGGCACGTGCATGTGTAGACATGTGATAATCTCTTAAGAATTAAAGAAATCTTGGATCCAAGGAAAGGAGTGGAGAATAAAAGCCTTAAGGAAAAGGATAGGAATGTGCGCTGTCCCTCCACTTGGGGAAAAGGTCAAAGGTGGGAAGAAGACCCACTTTCAACAATTTAGATCAAGATTTGGATGTGAGGGCAATCTGGCTGCGACATCTGTCACCCCATTGATTGCCAGGGTTGATTCAGCTGATCTGGCTGGCCAGGCGGGTGTCCCCTTCCTCCCTCACCGCTCCATGTGTGTCCCTCCATGGGCGGTGGAAGAGGAAGACTTCCCCAATAGAGGAGGACTGTTCTTCAGTCAAGGGTATACGAGTAGCTGTGCTCCCCTGCTAGTACCTCCAAGCAAGCTCTCAAGATTTGTTGGGGATCTTCTATTTGCCAGGAGTTATACAGGTGTTGAGGATGCGGCGATCAAAAAGAATTAGTCTCAGCTATTATGGAGATCACAATTTGGCAGCAAATTAGTATGTAACATGGGGGCTGTTCTAGTAGAGATAAAAACAAGGTGTTATGGAAGCGTGGAGGAGGGAGAGGTTAATGGTGCTTGAGGGCCTAAAAGGGATGCAGATGGCCATTGAGACTTGAAAGTGAGAAAGTCAATGTGACAAGGATGACTTAAAGGCATTCCAAACTCCTGAGAGGGACAGGGAGTTTGGTGGATGCAGGGTGATGAGGAAGGCTGTGAAAGTCTTCTCTTATGAAAATCTCTTTCTGGAATGGTTGCTTCTTTCCAGAATGAGGGACTGAGGGGTCATTTGCTTGTGGAGCCTCTGGTTGCTCCCTGATGCTCTTTCCAGGCCAGTCTGCCTTTCTACCTTCTCTTCTCAAATTCCCCAGATTTCAAGTTTGCTTCCAGCCTGGCAGGAGTGAGTCCTCTGAGCACAACCAGTGTCCACGGAGAGCTGGAACACCCTCCCTCCTCATGTCTCCCTTGCATACTCCTTCCATACCCACCAAGAAGAAAAGCCGTGGGTGGCGGGTAGAGAGCACAGGTCCAAAACCACACAGGGTATTGATACAGAAGTTTCAATCCTGAAGCTAAATAGTAACTAGATGAAGTTTTGGTGGCACACTCCCATTGCCTCCAACAGTAAGGAATATTTTCTCTTGAAAGGCTTAAAATCAATGTTGTCCTTTATTTAAGATGTTTTAAATTTAAATTTAAAAATTTTATGACCAAAATAACATGACCAATTGGAAAACCAGTTAGCAAAACAAAGCAAGTACAAAATGGATTCATAATCCTACCTCTCAGGAAAAAAAATCACTGTTAGCAAAAATATACAAATACCCATCTCCAAATTTATCTGTATGTACTTAGATACAACATTCATACAGAAAAATATATACATTATAAGTGTACAGCTAGACAAATTTTCACAACATAAACCCAGCTATATAACCCCCACCCAGATTTTTTAAAAAAAGGAATAAACATAATCAATATGCAGAAGCCCTTCATGTCCCTCCCAGTTGCTCTTCCCTCCTCTTCAAAAGTAACATCATGGGGAGGGAGGAAGGGGGAATGACTACGGAAATTTCTAGAACTAGAGAGTGTAATGGTTACACAACATTGTGAATGCACTGAATGCCACTGAATTGTACACTTTAAAATGGTTAGAGTGGCCGGGCGTGGTGGCTCACACCTGTAATCCTAGCACTCTGGGAGGCTGAGGCGGGCGGATTGTTTGAGCTCAGGAGTTCGAGACCAGCCTGAGCAAGAGCGAGACCCCGTCTCTACTAAAAATAGAAAGAAATTAATCGGACAACTACAAATACATAGAAGAAATTAGCCGGGCTTGGTGGTGCATGCCTGTAGTCCCAGCTACTTGGGAGGCTGAGGCAGGACGATTGCTTGAGCCCAGGAGTTTGAGGTTGCTGTGAGCTAGGCTGATGCCATGGCACTCACTCTAGCCCGGGCAACAAAAGCGAGACTCTGTCTCAAAAAAAAAAATAAAAAATAAAAATAAAATAAAATAAAATGGTTAGAGTGGTAAATTTTGTGTTATGTGTAGATTTTACCACAATTTTTAAGAACGACTACAAGTAAAAAAACAAAAAAACAAAAAAACCCACTAATCTGACTTCCAATAGCATAGACCAACTTTGCTGTAAATGAAATCATAATCTTTATGTTTTTTAAAACATCATTTAAAAAATGATGAATTTATTTTTATTTTTTATTTTAGCAACAGGGTCTCACTCTGTTGCCCAGGCTAGACTGCAATGGTGCCACTGTAGCCTACTATAATCTCGAACTCCTGGGCTCAAGCCATTCTCCTGCGTCAGCCTCCCAAATAGCTGGGACTTTACAGGCATGCACTACCATGCCTAGCTAATTTTTAAAATTTTTTTGTAGAGATAGGGTCTCGCTATGTTGCCCAGGCTGGTCTCAAACCCCTGGCCTCAAGCAATCCTCCCAACCTTAGCCTGCTATGAACATTCTTGTTCAGGTTTTTGGTGTACAAATACAGTCATGTGCCACATAATGTCACTTTGGTCAACAATGGACCACATATAACACTGGTCCCGCAAGATTATAATACCATATCTTTACCGTACCTTTTCTATGTTTAGATATACAAATACCATTGTGTTACTGTTGCCTACAGTATTCAGTACAGTAACATGCTGTACAGGTCGGTAGACTAGCAGCAATAGGCTATACCACATAGGCTAGGTGTACAGTAGGCTTATACCAGTGTATGCATACACTCTATGATGTTTCCACAGTGACAAAATTTCTCAGAACGTATTTCCATCATTAAGTGACATGTGATTATAAATGCCTTCTTGTTGGGTACATAACTACATCACACACCTTTTTTTAAAGGAGCATATTGTGACACAGCTTTGTAACCTTTCTCAGTTACTATTTCTCAAACAACTCTCCATACCAATAAGTATTCTTTGATACCTATTTTTAACAGCTACATAGTATTCCTTTGTAGGCAAATTTTTGTACATACATTTAATAACTTCCAAGTGAAATTGCTTGGTCAAAGTTTTAAAGTTTTTGATTATTTATTGCTAAATTGACCTCCAGAAGCACCAATACTATCAGGGTTACCCTGGGGCCTCAGGCTGTAGCACTGATGACCAACACCTCTACAATTCTTGCCTATGCTGAGCCCCCGCTTGTCTCTTTCTCCTGTTCTCTTAAGTCATTCTTCCGTCATATCTTCTTTATCTCTGCACACCCAGTGCCTGCTACATACAGTTCCTGGCAAACAGCAAGTGCTCAGGACATGTTTGTTGAATCAATGACAGAATACTATGCCTCTGGGAGCAAGTCAAAGGAGAAGGCCACTCACCCTGCTCCAAACATGTGTACCTGCTCATGGTGATAACACTTGACATTTGGAGAAGAAAAAAAAATCCATACAATCCATTTTCCACAGGACAGCCAGAGTGATCTGTTAAAATTTTAAATCAGATCATGCCACTCCCTGCTTAAAATTCTCCAGTGGTTCCCAGCTGCACTTTGAATAAAACCCATACCTCACTGCGGTCTCCATAATCCAGCCCCTGCTTTCTTCACTGGCGTCATCTCCTACCCTTCTCTCCTCTCCTTTCACTAGACTCAAGCTCTGCTGAGTTCCTATTTTTAAAAAAACATCGAGTTCTTACTATGTGCACTGTTCCATGCATTTTGCATGTGTTCTCATGTAATCTTCCCAACAACCTTCTGAGGCATGTACTATCACGATCTCCATTCTGTGGAAACTGAGGCTAGGTAACTTGCCCGAGGTCACACCATTAATAGCTGGCACAGCCAGGGTTCAATGCCCATGCTCTTAGCCAGTGCCTCGTTAGCTTCCTACTACTTCCACACCACACCACCCTCATTCTCACGTGGTCTTTGAGGTCTTTGCTCTACCTAGAATCGTCTTCCACAGTCTCTCCCAGTCCTGCTTTCTATTTCTTTTTCTTTCTTTTAACTGAACTTCAAGACTGCTTTCTTTTATCAGATCTCAGTTCAAACACTGCCTCCTTAAGGAGACCTCCCCTTACTATTGGACTTAAAGTAACCGCAGTCACTCCATGACCCTACTTTAATTCCTTGCATCTGCTTCTAGTCTGATATTCTTCTGGTTGTTTGTTTTATTGTCTGACTCCTTGCACTAGAATGGAAGTGCCACGAGAGCAGGGAACTTGTCGACTGCTACAAATCTATACCTAGACCAGCTTCTAGCACATGGCAAAGCCCCCTAAATGTTTACTGAATGGTGTTTAGCATTTGCTGCACAACATACTAGATGCCTATCATTGAATCACTTAACATATGTCACTTCTTCTAAACCTGCACAAAGACCAGTTTAGCAAGGCAGAGGGTATCATACACATTGTCAGATAAGGAAACTGAAGTTTTCAGAAATTAAGTAACTTGCTCAAGGTCACATAGTGAGGAGAGGAGCTCAAATCCAAATCCAGCTGGGCCTGACTCCCCAGTCCGCTCATTCCACTCGGCTGTGCTGCCCCTTCAAGGTCTAATTCAAAGGAGGGCTGTAGCTGACTCTGCAATTAACAGCTATGGCTCTGCCCTCTCTCCTGAACTCAGAACCCACACCCTGCCGGATGTCTCCAGGATAATGTTCCACATCATCCCCTCCTTCCACACACTGAATATGCTCATAACCCAGCTCCCAGCTTTCCCACAAAACTCAGCTCTCCTGTAAGGGTCATTCTGTTAGTGCTACTACTAGTACTTGCCCAGGCTTCCAGAGCGTCTCGAAACACTATAGTGATCTTTTTATCTCCCATGACCTTAAAATAAAGCCCAAATTCTGAAACATGGCTTTGAATGCTTGCCAAGACCTAGCCGTGGCCTGCCTTAACCGCATCATTTTCTCCCTTATTCTAGACATAGGACTTCTGTTTCTCCAACTTGCCATGGTCCTACCACAAAACCTTTGTGTTCCGCCATCCATACTTGCTGGGACAGTATCAGGCCCTTCCTCTTCCCTCAGGGAATTCTACTTATTCTTCAGAATTTAGCATGTCACTTGTTCAGGAAGGACTTCCCAGATTCCCCAGCCTTATTCTCCTTTGGGGCACTTACCAAAACTGCAGTTAACTAGATGTGTAACAATCCACAAAATGTCTGACTTTCTACCATGCTGAATGCACAAAAAATGTGAGGACCCGGTCTTTCTCATTCGATGCTGCATCCCCACCGCCTCACACGTAGTAGGTGCTCAGTAAAGATACAGTCATGTTCTCCCACGTTTAGCAAGTCAGTTGATTTTGTAGACTCCAGGTTTATCATGTCTGTTTCCAACAGAATGTCAACCCCATAAGGGCAAGAATTTTTGTATTATTCCCTGTTCCCCTAGCAACAAGTATTCATTAAATGAATATACCCATCACTTCCTTTCCATTTCTGCCCTCCACATTTCAGCTGGACACCATACTTATGTCCAGTCATTTCAAATATGACTCTACATTAGGCTTCTAGGTGCCAGAGGCTCTCCTGGCCAGAGAGCTGAGATACTGAACAGACCAACAGAAAGAGGAGGACAAACCTCATCTTAGTGACCATGACTTTTGGGTTTCCTCACTGGGGCACGTGGAGAGTCTGCGCAACACTGTGGGACTGTCTCGTCATGTTGTTTTCTTCTAATTAAACCCTTTATAAAGTATAGGGTCTTCCAAATGGCTGCATTTGTGGGTTTCTTAGGTAAGGGCTGGAATCAAGTGATGTGTGAAAATCTCTTGAAAAAGCACTGTAGAAGGCAGAGTGGGGCACAAGGGCATGGACTCTGGAGACAAGCCCAGGAACTCGGCTTACAAGCTGTATAGCCTTGAGCAGTCCCTCCATTTCCCCACTTGTAAAACGGGGATGAAAATGCTTACCTTGCAATGTTGTTGGGATGTTTAAAAATATTTGCAAACTATCTGGCTCGGGAAATGCTCGATAAATGGGAATTTTTACTACAGCCTTTTATGCTACCTGCTTGCACACACAAAGGCAACACGTAGCTAACTCTTCAGGCAACCCCAACAAGATAAACGGCCCCAGGAGGATCAGGAACACAACACATTCATCTTTATATACCCAGAGCCCAACTTGGCCAATGAAAGGTTTCTGCCAAGGCCATTGAATAGATAAATGTGTACTCTAGCACCAAGCATCAAGGTGAGCAGTTAGCTTCCAACACAAGCTAATTCATTTCAGTCTAGATAGGAGAGAAGAGGGGAGATCTGGCCAGTAGCCTAAGGGTTGAGTTGCCCCAGCAGAAATTCACCAGGCCCCACCGCAGGCTAAAACCTGCCCTTGGTAAAGGACCGCTAGCTCTGGATTTCTGGAACTTCAGCCAGCTCTGTCCTTTGTGATAGTGCCACCTAGCGAGGTTCCAGAGGCACTGCCGATTATTCCCGGCAGCTGCCAGGACCACTGCGACAAGGTGTAGCCACTTAGGCTTGGGACTGGGAATGGAGTCCGCCTCAGTCTGTCTGCTTCCCTCTTAATGGTTTGGACTAGTGATGCACTCCTTCCACGACTCTGTGGAGGAAGCCCATGCCATCTTTCCCCCAACCTCGTCCAGACCCGTGGGGTCTGAAAAGCGCGAAAGGCTAGCTATTGACCACCCTTCATACATAACAGACCAACGATCCACCATTCCACACTTTACGGTCTCCTCGCTTTGAATCCTTGGGAGTAGGCAAAACAGATATCATCCTCATCAGAGCTATTGTACAGATAAGGAAACCGAGGGTGAGAGGGAAAGTGGTTAATCCAAGGTGACACAACGCATTAGAAGCAGGGCCGGACGAGAATTTAAGCCTCTTGAATCCTGGTCTCTGGCTCCTTCCCCGACCACATGCCTCTCATTCAGTGTGGAGACACAGCGCGCCCAACCCACGGACGGCAGAGGCTCAGGGACTCTGCGCTGAGGGCCAGCGTGGGGCACAGGATAAAGACAGTACCGCAGCGACCACACTTCTTTCTTCTCTACCCACCGAGCGCCCAGCACGCTCGCCGCGGCTCGGGGGCGGGAGGAGAAGGGCCCAGAGCAGGAAACAGGGTCCCGCGCGGGTAGCCCCTGGGAGCACGCGGCGCCGGGTCACGTGAGAGGGGAGAGCCGGCGAGGAGCCGTCATGCGCATGCACGCACGACGTACGTAAACACGCTCTGAGGCGCTGAAAGAGGCGAGCCTGAAGGCAAGGGTCACATGTGGAGGGTAGCAGGCGAGAACGAGGGGGCGGGAAAGAGGGAGAAATCACGTGGAGGAGGCCAGAGCAGTCACGTGAGAGGGGACGGAGGCGGGGCCGCCGAAGAGGAGGAGGAGGGGCGCGCGGCTTCCGGCGGCTGGGGGGGGCCAGCGAGCGGAGGGGGGGGCCCCTGTCCCGGAGGTGGCGGCGGCGCCATCTTGGCGAAGGGGGGATCAGGAAGTGCGGACCGCGGCGGCGGCGGCGGCGGCGGCGGCGGAGCCCGGAGCGGAGGCCGGAGGCTCCCGGCCCGCCGGCCCCGGAGCGGAGCGGAGCGGAGGATGCAGCAGCCGCAGCCGCAGGGGCAGCAGCAGCCGGGGCCGGGGCAGCAGCTGGGGGGCCAGGGGGCGGCGCCGGGGGCCGGGGGCGGCCCAGGGGGGGGCCCGGGGCCAGGGCCCTGCCTGAGGCGGGAGCTGAAGCTGCTGGAGTCCATCTTCCACCGCGGCCACGAGCGCTTCCGCATTGCCAGCGCCTGCTTGGACGAGCTAAGCTGCGAGTTCCTGCTGGCTGGGGCCGGAGGGGCCGGGGCGGGGGCCGCGCCTGGACCGCATCTCCCCCCACGAGGGTCGGTGCCTGGGGACCCCGTCCGCATCCACTGCAACATCACGGTGAGGACCCTCTCGCGTGCGCCTCTGTGGGGGGGCCCTTGTCAGGGACTCAGGATCACCCCATCCAGCGTTTTGCTCTCGAAGGACCCGGGAGGCCGAAGCCTTGGGGCTCGTCTCCTCTCCAGGTTACACTTGTTTCTGCTGCTTGAGGTTCTGTCGTGTCCCATAATCTACCATTGACCCAATAGCGAGGAATACCCCAACATATGGCGCCTCGACTACCCCTTTCCACGAACCCACCCACATCCCAAGGTTCATGATTTTGGCTTCTCTTGGCTACTCCTCCACAACTTTACCTTGCCACCTAGGAATGCCCCTTTCTCCACCCCTATCCCCAGGCCTCATCTCAAGGTTCTAGGCCTCTGCACTGGCCCCAGCTGGAAAGACCTGACCTGGAACTTTGCACATTTCAGTGATGCCCCCTTCTCAGTAGTTCCTTTGACTTAGGATTTTGCCACCTGTGGGATCCCTGCCCAGACATCCCTCGTGCAGCCCCTCTTTGCACTCTGTATTTCACCAAATGATAGTTTGCAATTCATCGACTCCTCTGCTCTCTTTTGGATGCACTTTTATTTTGGTGTAACCTTTAACTCTCCTTTTTGCCTCAGCTAGTAGCAGGTCTGCCACTCCTTTCTGTGTTCCCTGTGGATATATCCAGATGCCCTGGGTTGTTGCCTTTCCTGTGTGATGGAGATGTGACGCGGGAGGGCTACCCCATTTATTCTGATCAGTGACAGTACCATTTCTCCTAGTGGGAATCATTATTCCATCCTAGGCATCCACCTTACATGTCTCTGCTCAGTCTACGTTCAGACATACCTTGAAGAGAGGTTTGGTTTCTGATAATTTGGGAATGTCTGGTACATCATGGTATAGCACTTACATTGGTTGATAGTTCGTGCTGTGATGGTCTTCTCCCTGCTTGGAGCAGTAGCTAGGGTACTAGCGGACAGTACTTATCTGAGCAGGCAGACTGTGAATGGGAGTAGCTTGGGGACAGACAGACTTGTGAATTCTATGGCACTTGGGGGCCTGAATTCAACTTATGTCCCTTTCCAACCAGGTCAAAGGTTGGTGAGGTAAACCTCAGCTTGGGTTGAAGTCGAATGATGCCCCACCAAAACTCACATGTCCCATTTCTCTCTTCTCCCATTTCCTCCTTTTTTTTCCCCTACTAAAAAGTTCAAGATTGAAGGAGTAGGGATGGCTTAGTCAAGTGAAGACTTGAGCATCTTTGATAATTATTTTTCTTCCAGCACTGAGGATTAGAGCAATGAGAGAGCTAAGATCCCCAGTAGAATTGGATAAGGTTTCCGTGGCATATGTGGAAATCTCAAGGGTTAATTTTGTTACTCAACTAAGCTTCTTATTCCTTAAGGGTAGGTTTGCCCCATCCAGCTACCCTTCCAGTTGCCAGAGGTCTTTGTTCCTGGTAGGAAGTTAGTTTAAGGGGTCCTCAGCCAGATACCCTGTGGCCCCTATAAAGGAGACTTGGCCTGAACCAGCCCCCTTGGTTTAGGCAGAGGGGAAGTCTGGTCAGGCTGCATTTGGCACTGTGGTTCAGGAATGCTGGGAATGTCAGCAGCGTAGGCTTCTTTCTCCCAGCCTGCCATGTGGAGCCCTACAGCCCACGCCTGGACTGAAAAGGTGGCAGGTTCCCAAGGGAGAGGTGGGGAGAATTGGTCTTTGAGGGGCTGTGTTGGGAGTAGTATGTGGAGAGATTTTTCGGGGTACCCTTTTACTCTTTGGTTCTGGAGATGCAGTCTAATTTTTATTCTACGCTTTTTTCACATCAGTGTGATTGTGTTGAGGTGATCCCTTTCTCAGCTAATTATGGAGTTAGAAAAGCAGAAAGGTTGCAGGACTTTGTCTTGGGCATGGAGCGAACTTCAAGTCTGGAACTCGTATAAGCAATATGGTAGATCAGGAGTCTTCTCTCACTGGTAGCAGAGTTTGGCTGTGCTGCTGTTTACTCTCCAGGGAAGAAAGAATAGGTTCCAGGCAGCTTCTTGGAAAGGGTCCTCCCAGGGTCTGTTCCCAGTTTAGGATTTGTTGGGAAGCTCCTGACCTGAGCTGGGCTTTTATGAGTACACATGTAAGGGGTAGGGTTGGGAAGCAAAGACACTAGAAGTTTTGGGGGGCACAGGGCAGGCTAAATCTGGCTTTTCCCAGAGTTGCCCATTTTGACCACTCTCCCTGCTCTTTTCCCCCTCAGGAGTCATACCCTGCTGTGCCTCCCATCTGGTCGGTGGAGTCTGATGACCCTAACTTGGCTGCTGTCTTGGAGAGGCTGGTGGACATAAAGAAAGGGAATACTCTGGTGAGGGGTCCACGGGGTGGGGGCATATTTATTCCTATGAGGCCCATGTCACCAAGGCATCCTCTCAAAGGGAGTTATATCTGGAAAGTGGATGGTACAGCAGGCTAAACATTTTGGGGCAGAGTTCTTAGGGGAGTTGCTTACTGAAGCCAGAGGGAGATCCCTGCGCCAGCCCTAGGATTGGTCTACCATCAGACTCATTGCCACAGCCATGTGATCCATAAGATTTAGAGAACTTGGTACCAGTTTCGGGTCTGAGCTAAGACCTCATGCATACACTGTCCACATTGAAGTGGGGAAAGGAGTATATGATGTTTCTATGGTCCCCTACCCACAGCTATTGCAACATCTGAAGAGGATCATCTCTGACCTGTGTAAACTCTATAACCTCCCTCAGCATCCAGATGTGGAGATGCTGGATCAGCCCTTGCCAGCAGACCAGGTGAGCAGCTAAGGAGCTTTGGACCTTGTTGCACAGAGTTGCCCCACAGAGGGCACTTACTAAATACCTGTTAGGTTCTCTCTACCCGCACCTACTCCCAAACACATATGTATCTCATAATTCTCACCCTGTTTCTTCTCCAGATGGGAATCTAGCTAAATGGGCAGCTAGTAGCTTTGTCTCTCCCATAAAAACTCACTCTCATGGGCAGTATCCCTCATGTTAAGAGGGAAGGGGAATCTTCACAATTAGCAGTAGCAGGTGGTAGCTACTGGGGACCCAGGCCCCTTGTTGAGAACCAAGAATGCAGTGTCAGTCTAGAGAAGATCAAGTTAAGGAGGGGTTTTTAGGAAACTAAAACTGGGATTTGTGAGGTGGGGGACAGAAACAGCCATTTTGCTTCTCTTTTTATTCTTTGGCATATGGTAGGAAGAGAACAATGGGCTGGTAGCAGAGTCATTCTCTGGGCTGTCGCTTCCACTCAGATCTGGCCAGTGGAGAAACTGGCAGCATCATGGGCAGGTGCAGAGCTTCAGACCTGGAGGCCCAGGGGAATGGGTCTGAGGCTGCATTCTGGCAAGCCACTGGGGCTCTGATCTCCGTCTTTCCCCTCCCCACTGCAGTGCACACAGGAAGATGTGTCTTCAGAAGATGAAGATGAGGAGATGCCTGAGGTAGGCTTGCTACCTGAGGTGGCATTGGCCGGAATCTCTTTCAGTCAGTAGCATTGACCACCCACTATATCCAGAACTCCAGTCTAGAACTGGGGAGAGAAAAAGATCAAAGGAATAGTCAGATTTACTGACCTGGAGGAAAACCCAGTGTAGTAGAGAAGACAGGGCACCCATATCCAACCACTGAAGGCAGTTAGGTGCAAATCATTCAAATGAAATACTTTGTAAGTTAAAATTTTCAGATGGCTTTGGAGTTTGGCAGATCTGAGTTTGCATCCCAGCTATCTTAATTGGGTTTGAGTTTTACCTAATCTCACTAAGCTGAAGTTTTGTTGTCTATAAAATGGGATTCTAACACTACACGTGGTTGTCTCGAAGGTTAAATGAGGCATTGCATATAAAGTGCTTCATATAGTACATGATAAGTACTAAATTATTTATCTGATATATTGTCTAAAAACATAGGTACTTTTGCAGAATATAATGATTAAGAATTTGAACTTCAGAGCCAGACAGAACTTGATTGAAGTCTTAGCCCTGCTAAGAGTTCTGTGACTTTGGGCATGATAATTAATCTTACTTAGACCTCATCTGTAAAATGGGGTAATGATAGAACCATGATATGGTGGTTATAAGAATGAAATGGGTCAGTGTGTATAGCACGTTGTACAGAACCTGACGTGTAGTAACATTCAGTAAATATTAGCTGCCAATGTAATAATTAGGAGGTTAGTATGTCCTGCCAGAGCATGGAGATCACTGATCACTTTATTTCCTAGCATTGGATTAATGTCCCAGGTTCTGTAACTTTGTAAGAGTCTTTAGACCAACACAGGGCTGGTGACAATTGAAACTTACTCCTCCCAGGCAGTGGACAGCCCTCTGTGCCACACTCCTAGCATTTGACTGAGAGGCTGAATGCTGGATATGCTCTCCCCCACCCCCAAACCACACACACATTGAGCTACTTGCTCACTTAGAACAGAGAGGAGGATGAATAAGGAGCTAATTCTATTCTTGACCTCTCCCATCTCCTTCTCTGGACCTCCTTTCTCATTTCCGTCTTGATAGTGGGTGCCTCTACGTACCTGATTCACATCCTGCATTTGTAGGGAGGGGAGATTAATGATCCAGGTTTCTCCTTTAGAACTGGGGCCCTGAGAACTCCTGGGTACATAGTCACCTGGTGAAACATGAGCTTTGAGTCACAGTGTCAGGCCCAAGTCATTCTGCTAGGAATTAGGGAAGAGTTTCTGCTGCCAAGGGAGAGTTTTAGGTACAGTTGGAGCAGATCAGTCTGGGGAACGAAAGGGCTGAGTAGCTCTGCCTGCTCCCTAGGTTGTCACTATAGCTCTGCTAGTGCAGCTTGAGAACTAAGTAAGAGAAGATGCTGCCTTGTCCTTTAGATTGTAAAGGGAATGGGGCTGGGAGTTGACTGCTGCCCCATAACTTTTAGCTCTTGGTCAGATGGGAAATGGGAAGGTGATGGCCCTTCATAACCTGTGTTTGTTTCTTTCCTCCTCTGTTTCACTCCCACCCCACACCTCCCCTAGGACACAGAAGACCTAGATCACTATGAAATGAAAGAGGAAGAGCCAGCTGAGGGCAAGAAATCTGAAGATGATGGCATTGGAAAAGAAAACTTGGCCATTCTAGAGAAAATTAAAAAGAACCAGAGGCAAGATTACTTAAATGTACGTGCCTTCTGGGGAGAGGCTGGGTGGAGGGGTTGGTGGGTAATGGCTGAAAAGTGGCAGGCCATGGCATATCAGTAGGGGGAACAGACTCCTCTTTTGCATGTGCCTAATCCTTCCCTAAATCCTGGGCAAGCTGCCAGACTGCCCCTAAGGTGTGTTTCCAGACTACATGACCAAGAAACGTTCCTGCCATCTCTCCTTCACAGGGTGCAGTGTCTGGCTCGGTGCAGGCCACTGACCGGCTGATGAAGGAGCTCAGGGATATATACCGATCACAGAGTTTCAAAGGTGGTGAGTTTGCCCCAGAGCAGGGCCTGCACAGGAGTTTCTCATAAAGAAGGATATGGTGGCAAGGGGCCCCAGGAAGTTCTGGGATACGTGAATGCTTATGAACTTATCAGGCCAAGAATAGAGCTCCTCAAGCCAGTGGCTTGGATTGGCTGCATGTCCATCTAGGGTGAACCTGGAACAGTTGATCTTTTTCTGTTTTTGGCAACGAGGTCTGCATTTGGGACCACTCACCACCTGGACCGTCCTACTAACACCCGTCTTCCTTCCTCCCTGCTTCCAGGAAACTATGCAGTCGAACTTGTGAATGACAGTCTATATGATTGGAATGTCAAACTCCTCAAGTGAGTGGGGACTCTGGGATTGAAGAGGAAGTGGAGGAGTGTGAGGGGAGCTACTGTGGTGGGATCTCCAGGGCAGTCCCATCCAGTGTGTTGGTTGCAGGCTTCCAGAGCGGGTGTGGGCAGTGGGAGCCCTTATGAGGCTCCTGAGCTGGGACCGGGAGTCTGAGTTCAGGCTCATTGCTTCATAGAGTTGACCAGGACAGCGCTTTGCACAACGATCTCCAGATCCTCAAAGAGAAAGAAGGAGCTGACTTCATCCTACTTAATTTTTCCTTTAAAGTAAGACTTTTCCTTTCCAGTCTTTCCCTCCGTGGCCCAGGCTTCCCCTACTGCCTTACGGTCTGTGGAGGATACTGGCCTCCCTTCCCTGATGGTCATCTCTGTCTCTTTCTCAGGATAACTTTCCCTTTGACCCACCATTTGTCAGGGTTGTGTCTCCAGTCCTCTCCGGAGGGTGAGTGGCTGGGCATGAGGAAGAGGGCAGCTCCTGTGGCAGAGGGGGGGAAGGGACTTGGAGCTTTTGCCAGGCACAACTGACTAACCTTTCTCATGCAGGTATGTTCTGGGCGGAGGTGCCATCTGCATGGAACTTCTCACCAAACAGGTGAGCCTCTCACTCCTCCTCGGCCGGGCTGGGTGGGGCGAGGCTGAGCTTTACCACACAAGCACCCTGTGGGTTGGGCGATAGGCATGATGTGGTGGCCCTTTCATTCTGCCGGGCAGGGCCTGTACCCACTGACCTTGGCAGACAGGTGGTAGCTGTCCTCGGAGTGAGGGCAGGGGCCCTTCTGTAGATGCAGCTGCTTGCCTGAAGAACAATCATGAGGTTTCTCGAAAAGCTCTGTCCTGACTTGCTTTGTCCCTCCCATCTCCTAGGGCTGGAGCAGTGCCTACTCCATAGAGTCAGTGATCATGCAGATCAGTGCCACACTGGTGAAGGGGAAAGCACGAGTGCAGTTTGGAGCCAACAAAGTAAGGAGCCTGAGGCTGGTGGGGCTGGCTGGAGCCGAGTGTGGTTTGGGCTACTGGCAGGCCAAGGCTGCCTTTGAGGGACTGAGAGGATAAGGCCCCAGGGCTTGTGGCATTGGATGAGAGGGCCTGGGGCGCCCACAGTGGGAACAGGAGGGGGGCTGTGGCCTCTGGGGCACCTTAACACTTGGGGGACGGGGTGGGACACAGGTCTGGAAAAGGAAGCTGTGGGATTATGTCCCCAAGGGACCTCCCAGCTGGAGGGTAATTAGTGTATCCCCAGAGCACAATGCTAGGAGTCGGGACTCCTGGGTCTCCGGGTGGCAGCCTGCAGAAGGTGAGGGGCAGTAAGGCCACAGCAGGCCATGGCCTGATCTGGTGGCTTCCTCTCCCCAGTCTCAATACAGTCTGACAAGAGCACAGCAGTCCTACAAGTCCTTGGTGCAGATCCACGAAAAAAACGGTGAGGCTGGAGCCAGGACTCAGGAGATTCGGACACTTGCCAGGCCCCAGGTTTTCACTTCTAGCCAAAACCTTCTGGTTTCTGAGTCTTACCACCCATTAACACAGCACCTGCCCCAGTTCTCCAAAAAAGGGCTGGAGGCGGCTCATGTCCATAACCTCTTCTCCCAGAGGAGCACCTACAGAGGTATCACGGATAGTCTTGGTGCCGCCCCCCTTCCTGACCACCCTTTGAGAAAGCTCATCTAACTCTCCTGTCATCTCAGGTTGGGCACATCATTTCCCCTTTTCTTACAGTCTCCAGGTAGGCAGTTTCTCAGCTTCCCATACCCCTTCTCTGTTCCCGGACTGGATAACCTTCCTAAGATTGTTTTGCCTCTGACGCTGGAGATGTCTTCAGTGGTTGGGGCCGGGAGGGCGGGCCTCAGCCTCCACCTCACTGACTGTTTTGTTCTGTTTCTCTGCAGGCTGGTACACACCCCCAAAGGAAGATGGCTAACCACGGAGTGTTGTCCCCTTCCTCCTTCCCCAGGCGCCACTGGACCAATTACCTTTGAATGCTGTATTTGGATCTCACGCTGCCTCTGTGGTTCCCTCCCTCATTTTTCCTGGACGTGATAGCTCTGCCTATTGCAGGACAATGATGGCTATTCTAAACGCTAAGGAAAAAAACAAACACACACAGAACTGTTTCAAGTACTCAAGACTGACTTACAGACCAACCACCTTGCTGGAACCCTTGCTAGCAGGCATTCTTATAAAAGAAACTTTCGAGCCTCCTTATATTGCTGGAAACTCAGCTGTGCTCCAGACTAGAGCCTCCTTACCTATGCTATGGATTTTTAATTTATTTTCTCTTATTTCATGTACACTGCTTTTTTTGGTTACAGTGTATGATGGATGTGTATGAAAAAAATGTATCTTTGGGAAAACAATTACAGTTTGTTAATTTGAAGATGCTGGTCTTGACTCATCTTTATTTTTATTCCCACATCCCACCCCATCCCCTGAACTGCTTGGGAGGTGGGGGAGGGGTACCACGTCCACTGTTGCTTTGGTAGAGATGAGAGAGGCTGCGTTTTGCTGCTAAAGCACGAAAAACATGGAGCTGAAGCACACGCCTGGTCCACCCCCTAGATTTTTCCGGAAGGCCTCTGGAGCAACCAGCACTTGTTCCCCTTGGAATGCAGAGCCTGGCCTGCTAGACCACAATGCAGTAGGCTGAAATGATGATCTTAATTCTTAGGACTACTTTTTTTAGTCACAGATGGTTTCAAATTTCTAAGAAAAAGAAAATGAGGTTCAAGAGGCTGCTTCATAGAATTCCTTTGGAACGAAGTGAGTGGGGACGGAGAGTCTCCCAGTGCGCGTGCGGCCTTCTCTGACCTCAGCAATACGCTATGTAGCTACGACGCTTCGGTGTTCACTGGTCCTTCTCCCTCCCAGAAAGCGGCCTCTAAGTAGCAGTGGATGGTGATCATTGGTAAGCTTTGCTCACCTTCCTCTTGTCTCTTGCTTCCTTTGGTTTCGTAAAAGAGAAGATAGGCATAAGCCCTGAAGTTATTTGGCTTGGAGAATGGTGGACTCTTTCAAGCCACTCCCGCAAAGTGGGTCCTACTGGAAAAGGTTGGCTTTTTAAGGGGGGTTGTTCTGTACACCTGTGTCCTTACCCCAGGCTCGGGAACTGCTGGGGAAAGAACGTGAGGTGGGGAGTCTGTGTACTGCAATAGAACTGTCAGTGCTGTGTTGTCTGTACCTGCTGTTGTAAAAGTTTGGGCATGACTGCATCTAGCAGGTGCTGCCTGCCTCTCCTTGTCAGTAAGCTCAGGGGCTGAGCCAGCCTCTTAGGACCGGCTATGCCCACAGATCTAATAAAGGTTGAAATGACGGAGGCCAAGATGGCTACATAAAGACCCAAGTCTTAGAAAACCCAGACTTGGGACAGCTGCCTGGGAGCCTGTAGGATGCTAGAAGAGTTCTGTAATGCTTTGAGCACAACAATTTTAACTTTGGTCATTTCTCCCCTCCTCCCCCTTTTCTTTTGAGGGATTTTAATGTCTTGCTGCTTTAGGTGGATGGAGAGTTCCCCAGCCCCACTCAATGCTGCTCTAACTCTACCCACACCCACCTGATTAGGGGTGCTAATATATGCTGAGGTTGAGATAACGAGGGGACACAAGGGGAAAATTCATTCCATAGAGCTGAAATCTGGTTTTCAAGGCCTCTGTGGCTTTCTTCTGAACTTACCACCAGCCCCGGCTGGAATGTAGATCGTGTTTTTAGTAATGTGTACTGTGAGCTGTCCTCTGTATAATGTATTTTGTAATGTATTTTTCTCATCTACCAAAGGATGAAACAAATAAAACTATTTAAATAGTTTGGCTCTAATAAAATTATTTAAAGACATAATGGGGTTCACGTTCACGTGATGGAAAGGAAAACGCCACTCCTGTGAGGTGTGTTAGCACCAACTCAGAGAACCCTCCATTTTTCTGTCGAACCTAACACTCCCTTTAATGACCTTTAGTTTAGGGTTCTAATAAAGCGTAAAAAAGGCGGCAGTATCATCATGAAACAATTTTCTTCTCTCCACTAAGGAGGCAGGGAGAAATGAAACACACTTTGGGGTCACACTACACACAAGTGTGCGTCTCCATCCCAGGCAGGGCTCGCGTGGCCCAGAGCCCACAGACGGGCACGCTCTTGATCTCTAGAGGGCGGCAGGGTGGGTGGCAGCGGCTAGAAAGTAGCAGTCACCCCACTTGTGGAACATGCCAACATTTATTTGCCAAGGTGATGGCTCATTGGTTAAATGCTCTCTACCTGATTCTACATGGAAGCCAGGAAAACTAGGCTGGGGCCTCTCCATTCTCCGCAATCTGTTAGGATGGCTCGTATCATGCTCTGGGGTCAAAGAAGAGACGGGAAGAACATACCAGCTGCCTCAGACTTTCAACCTACTGGTAGCTTCCTATGTTTGGTTCAAATGTTCATGCCAAGCTGGGGAACTGAAGACACATGACAAATGAGAGTTTGCTCTCTTTTTTGAGAGCTGAGCTGGGCGTAAAGGCAAAACAGAAATCAAATCAATCCTGGGCACAGCCTGGCCCTTTTCACCTCCAAGGCCTCAGGAGCGAAGGGAAACGAGAGGGCAGGGCAGGCCGACTCCCGATCTGGGGAGAGGAAACGTGTGAGGGCAGTCCCGTCATTTAAACACCTCGAACTTCAGGATGTGCGACTGCAAGAGAAAGAGCAAGAGGAACTCTCGGTGGGAAGGAAGGCCACCCCCAGCCAGTCCACCCAGCCTCTTGGATAACTTCAGTCTGTTTTCTCTAAGAGAAGGCCAGGTAAATACACAGTCTCCGGGCCTAGGCAGCTGCCTGCAGCTGAGGCCCCCAAGGGCAGGAGTGGAGAGAGAACAGCCAAGTCAGACCCAGGGGCAGTTACCTCCAAGGTCAAAGCGCCAGTGATTTTCCCTTTGAAGATTTGATGGACAACCTCACATGAACTCAAAATGTCTGCAAAACAAAACACGACGAAACCTCAGAAGCCCTTGGCTGGGCAGGAGGAGCAAAGCGGGGAAGCGAGAGGCCGGGGCTCTGGCTGCCGACCAGCTCCCACCAGCAAGTCTGTGCTAGTCCTGCTAACCCTGCCCAGGATGAACCCAGAAGAGAAATGCTGAGAAGGTGGGAGGGGAGGGCACAGCAAGAGCAGATAAAAGGAGAAGAGACACTATCATTGTTGTTCACATAATTACAGGGATTTGGGATTTTATAGTCTTTAATGAGAAATTCTACTGGGGACAGAAAACTGTTCACTCAACTCTGCTCTGAGGGTTCCGCTGGAGAGACAAAGGTTAAGAAGCAGAGAGGTTTCCCCGTGAAGAGCAAGCACGTACATGCTGGACCACGGCAAAGCAGGGAGGTGGTCAAAACCCTTTCTCCAAGAGATCTTCCCTTACTCAACTCCGCCATCCCGCCATCCCCACACCCTGGAGCTGTTTGTATGCGTGAAACTGGCCATCGGAAGTCAGATCCAGGTTCTATCGCCCGGCTACGCCATTTTCTTGCTATGAAATGTGAGGAAGATCCTTTCACTGTTCTGAGCCTTATTTTCCTTTTCCATAAAGGGAAGAAAATGGTACACCTGTCTGACTTCTCAGCACTGTCTCCAAGTCCACACGCGAGGGGAGCACACCACTGCCAGCGGGCCACATCTGGGTTGGTACTCTGGCCCTTCTGACAGGCTGGGGCTGCTCTTTGGGACAGGAAGCTCCTCTTCTCTGGGCCACCTGAATGAAGCTCCTGCCCTACCTGGGCAGCTGGGGCCCTCTTCATGCAATGACCCAAGATGACCTCTGGGTGGTGCTCCCTGCGCACTGGGCACAAGCCCTGCCAACCTCCCAGGGAGCCTTGCAGATACTTTTCCCTGTGTGTGTGTGTGTCCACCGCCTCTTCTCCTTCTGATCCCCCAAAGTATTCCTTCATCCTTTGACAATTCACCTTTGACCTTGAGAAGGTCCATTTCCAGGATGTGGAAACTGAGGCTCTCACAGGTGTCTAGGGCTGAAGGAACAGCACATCAGGAGAAGATCCCAAGTCTAGTACTCTAGCATCTGTCATTGACTTTCAAATGCTAGTCTTCTTCCACAGCAGAATCCTTTCCCAGTGAAGCTCAAGCAAAACTCAAAGTACATAAAACAGATGAAGCTGAGTGGCCCCGGCAGAAGCAGGAGCAGAAGGCCTGTCCTCCCCTCTCCCCACCCAGAGAACTTGGCCCTTGGGCAGAACCTGAGGTCCCTCTAGGGACCTTGGAGCTCCAGAGCCCAGGTATGAAAACCAATGGTCAAGAGGCAGCTCTTCTGGGGGCAGATGCTGAAATCTGGGGTTAGATGCAAAGAACAGAGACTGAAGGGCACCCTGAGGGCCTCTGCCTACCACGGCACTCCCCGCTGAGATCCCAGAGGCAGGCAAGGGCAACTCCTGTCCCTGAAATCCTCAGGCAGAGGACGGAAGACGTCTCACCTTTCTCCAGCATGAACGGCTGAGTCAGAGGTGGGATGGTCCAGAAGTCGTCGCTGTCCAGGCTGCGCAGAGACTGCACAGGGATGGTGGCCGACTGGCCAAAATCAATGAACATGACCACAGCCCAGGTGTCCACTCTGTCCAGCACCCAGCACCTGGCCAGAGGGAAGGAGGGAGAGGGAGGAGGGTTGTTTCATCAGTGCCGAGCACAGCAGTCCCCAACACAGAGGGTCTGAAGGTGGAGGCTGGGAGAGACGGGGACGGTGAGTCCGGTCTGCTTTGCTTCTCTCCTCCTTGGGTGGGGAGATGATGATAAACAGAGAAGATCTTGAGAGAAGCGACAGCAGGACAGAAAGCAGAGCCCCACGGAGGGAGAAGCGAGGAAGGGAGGGCGCGGCTCTTCCCATACCCTCCGACCCTGCCTGGGCACACACCTGTTCCAGGCGTGGCCGTAAGCGCCCAGGTGGTACTCTGCCAGACAGCGGGCCCCGCGCCGCACAGCGGAGTCGTCCAGGTAAGGCTGCCGCTCCTCCGCGTCTGCCAGGGAGCTGAACAGCGCCTGCATGTTCTGGTGCAGAGTCTGCGGATTGCACAAACGCAGTGGCCTCACCGCCTGCACTGCGCCCCACATCTGTACCTGCTGATGTCGCCTGTTACGTTAGCACCACCGGTCTGCCCCAAAGCAACAAAGCTACGAGATGGGTGAGAGAATGAGGCTGAACCCAGGGGTCAGACTGAGGTCACTCTGGATCTCTACCACTGACTGGACCCCATCACCACGCTCGCCCCAGGAAGACCCCATAAGAAGGCACAGAAGCCCGAGGGGACCACCAACCTATACCTCGGTGATGTGCATGGCCCAGAAAAACGGGGTCTGAGGGACGACGCTGGTCACCAGCAGTCCCACCTCCCCGTGGATGCTGTGGATGAGGGCCAGCCAGCTCAGGTCTTGGAAGCATTCCCGCAGCAGCAGCACCAGGAAGGAGCCTCTGGGGGGAGCAAGGGGAGCGAGGGAGGTGAAGGAGGAGCAAACCGGACCGACACTGTCCTGCAGATGCTGAGCTGGCTGTGGGATGCGCGTTGCCTAAGCAGGAGGGCTGTGCCCAGCCCCCGGGAGCGGGCAAGACAAGGACCCCAGTAATCGCAGTGCACCGCAGAGGACAGCGCGTGCGGGAGAGCGCAGGCAGGGGAAGCAGCGGAGGGAAAAAACACATCAGGAAACTGTAGAGAGAGACGGGCAAACTCCCTCACCGGTGGATTCTGAGCCTCTAACTGATGCAAGTGTGGACGGTCCACAATGCGGGTTACACCTCCAACCCCAAAGCAGCGCCTGCCCGTGGGTACGCACATTCCTAACGCCACCCTGCCACTCGACTAACCCCTGCCTGAGCCGCGTGTGGTTAGCAAGGCAAACCTGCTGCTTCCAAAAACAAAAACAAGGCCATGGGCCTACAGCACTTCAAGTCCAACAGATTATTCTGGCATCCCTGACATCGAGAATGGTGCCCAGTGAGAAAGCGAAGCAAGGAAATGGTGGGCACGACGATCCCATGGCACCCAGAGCAGGGCACAGTCACAGGCCTTCACTGTACAGAAATGGAAACCGGTTTTATAAGTCGGTGTGGGCCACAGCCTTAGAGCCTGGGTCTGACGCAGGAGTTCCCGAAAACCTTCTCCTCCACCCTGACACCATCCCACCCCACCCTCAGGGGACAGAATGTTTGCAGTCGACATCTCTCACCTCATTTCCATGGGAACTGCAAAGGAGGCTGCCCTCGGTTTCTCTGTCTTGTAAGGGCCAACAGAAGCCTTGGGAGCGAGCCGTGCACATGCTGGAAAGCAGAAGATCGAGTCCCGGGGTGCCAGAGCTCCCCGAGAAGATGCTGCATCCATCCCATGAGGCCTTGGCCCTGCCCTCATAGGGCTCCCTTCCCCTTCTCAGCTTCCAGATCCGCCTCTGGAGGGAGGGTGGGCTGCACGGTATTCTTTAATTAAGAAAGTACCCCAGAGGAACAACGGGAACAGGGATACTTCCTGCACCACGGGCCCACAGGGGACAGAGCTGAGAGGGGCTGCGGAAGAGCTGGTACCCCGGCCGGCGGGAGAAGCGGGCCAGGAGCCTTCGAGCAGGGCAGCCAGGGGTCTCACCAGCGGTTTGGGCAACTCCTTCACCAGAAGCCTGCTCCGAAACCTAGGCGGAAAACGAAAAGGTATCACTCAGGCCTGGCAGTATTTGTTTTATTGATTTGTACGTTGAATTACTCCGGGTAGATTTGGAGACAGACCCTGTTCTGGCACAGACTTTAGCCGACTTTTGCGACAGCCACCCACTTTCCTGAGCCAACCCAAAGAAAAGGTTCAGGAGCAGGGGAGGGAGGCGGCGAGGCTGCGGCCAAGCGCTCCGTCAGCAGTCACCGCCACAGAGGGAGCTGCCCGGGGGGGTGGGGGGCACTTCTTCCGGGAGGAAGAGGGGGCAGTTGTCACACTGGAAGCAGGGTGGGTGGAGAGGGGGCTGGGCACCCTGCCACTCCCTTCAGCCCTGCACCCCTACCCACACTGGTCTCCCCACCGCCTCACCTGGAAACCCCAACCCTGGTTAAGCCAAGTATCTGAATCCAGCTGCTGCCAGAGAACACACAGTTCCACTGCGAGCCCCTAGCAAGTCTACTTTCCTTCTCTACAAAGGACTACTTCATGCCCTCTCCTCTTGTCACAAAAACCGCTGTCCCCACTCACGCCCCACCTGATGAACTTGTCTCTTCGTCATGGGGCAAACTGGAAGCCATGGGTCCTTCCTCTGCTCACCACCCAACCGCCAACACCCCCTGCCCTGGCATCTGCCTTCTCTGCACCCCTCCTGCTACCGGGGCCACGTGGACCTGCTCCCACTCTGGCACTGGGCCTGTACCGCCTCACCTCAGCAAGGACATCACCCCTGCAGGCACACCCCTCCCTTGTGGACCTTTCCCACCAGAAATAAACATGCTCCGTTACCCATTTGGCGAGACCCTGCCAACCTTACACCCCGCTGACTACTACGCTTCTCTGCTCCTTCCATTGGAAGGGCCTTGAGTGCTGTTTACTTCCACACCTACAATCATCTCCTCTCGGGCTTCCCTGAGATGGCTTTGCGCAGAGTCAGCAATGACCCTCATGTTGCTGAATCCAGCGGTCACTTCCCTGTTCTGAATTTACTTGCAGTATTCCTTCCACTCCCTCTTTCCAAAAACATTTCCTTCTCTTGGCCTCCTTGACCCCACATGCATCTGCTTTTCCTTCTCTTTCCCTGGCCGGCCCTTCTTAGCTCAACCAGTAATCACTGGCATGTCCCAGGACTTGGTCCTCGCGCCATCTGCATTCCCTCCAAGGCCATCTCCAGTTCCATGCTCTTAGGTACCAACAACATACCACAGACCCTCAAAGCTGGATCTCCAGCCCTAATCACTCTCTGGACTTCTGCTCAAACGCGGAGATGCCCATCTGACGGGGGGCCAGGGGCACACAAACTCAGCGAGTCTGAACAGACCCTCCCGTGCTGCTGAAGCCCAGCTTCCTCCACTTGGGTAACGGCATCACTATCTGCACAGTGGTTCCAGCCAAACTCACCTGTCCCTGGATCCCTACATAACACTCATCAGCAGGCCACGCCTCCTCTCCTCCAAAACGGTCCCAGTCCACGCACACACTCCTTTCTCTCCATACACACCACTGTAGCGCATGCCGCATGCCGTCTCTTACCAGGTGACAGCAACAGCGCCACAATCCGGTCACCAACAGACAATGTGATCTTTTACAAACGAAAATCAGATCACATTACATCCCTGATTAACATCCTCCAACATCTCCCCATTATGCTTACAAATAAAACTCAAAGTCTCCACCTTGGCTGAGCAAGGCCTCGATCTGAGCTCCTTCCCACTGTCGACCTCCCCACCCGCTCCCCCATCAGCTCACAGCCTGGGGCATTGGCAGTCCTCCCTCCGCCTGGAGTGTCCTTCCTCTGGGCTTCTTCCTCACTCAGATCTCAGCTGAGATGTCACTTCCCCACACAAGGGGCCTCCCTAAGAACCATCTAAAGGAATGACGCCCTGCTCCTTAGCACGTCGCCCTGTTCTAATTCTCTGATTCTTATTACCTGGAATTTTCTTGTTTATTGCACATCTCCTACCTCTGCAATACAAGCATCACAAGAACAAGAACCCCATGCATCTTCTGACAATTGCCTTGATCGCTGAAGTAACACCAGGGCCTGGAAAATGCCTGGTTCACGTTAAGCTCCCAGTAAACACATGTCGAACCAATGAAAGAAACAAGAAACGACCTGGGTAAATAGCCTTGGTTTCCTCTTCTACACCATGAGTCGCACCTGCATGGATGTGAGGACTTAGCCGGGCCAGTATCTGTTCAGGACGTGACGTGCAGGAGGACTTACAAAATAGAATCGGTGTGGCAAAGCACTGAAACTGTGGGCTCTGCAGTCAGACTGTCTGGGCTCCAGTCTGGGTTGCAGAACTCACTGGCCACTCAACTTTGGGTGAGTTACTTGGTGCTCACATCTGCGGAAGGAAGAGTTAATAGCACCTTCTGCTGTCATTAAATGAGTTCAC